>SMLS01072552.1:0-56275 GCA_004785975.1 Popillia japonica
TAGTTATTATTGTGGCCCTACTAAAAGTACACAAATCTAATCAAAACATCGATTATCTGTAACATCGATTATTTAAGCCTCGATTTTTTCGGAAACGATTCTTGGAGTTTCGATTTTAATCGATTCAGAGAATCGATCTTTTGATAAAAATCGGCATCCCTACGCTAAACTCAATACATTTAGAATTATATCGTTCCTTCATTGTTTTAGAGATTAATTAAACGAAACCAGCCTCTACATGTGTAAAACCTAGAGATTCATTAAACACAAAGTTAATGGTAATTGTTTGTTACGTTGAACTGAAAAATGATTTTTTTGAAAAGACAACAATTGTAATCCTTATATGTATATAAATCTACAGGTATGTAGCATAAATGAAGTTTTAGTATATAAAACCACTTTCTAGTGTCGTGTTACACACTTCCAATATTGCTAATTTTTTAATTACCATCGTTATTGTTTCATTACATAGCTGTCATTGGCGCGTACCACGTACTACATCCGTTGTACTGTATAATATAAAATCGGACCTTGAGAGCTTCGCTTCCATATGCAGCAAGTGAACTTGGAACACTCTTTCACAAAATTTATTAACCGTTAGGTCACACTTCAGGGCTGTAAATCGCAATTAAACTTTGGTTTACATTGTATTATCATATGGCAGATAATATTGATACCAACCATGTATGTACACGTGATGTATCACCCTGTAAATGCTTGTTGGGTACCTTATAATTTCATTTGATCTTGTGTTCTACCTATTGCAAACAGGAAACGAAGCAAATGCCATTAACTACCAGACATTTCGCATAAAAAATGCTATCAGCCAGCGTGGATGTAGTATTTCGATTGTCATTAGAGGGCTGCACTAACGATAACGAAAATCTCGTTTACAGCCTCCAAATGTGTTTTTTACTGTCAGTCATAAAATCGCGAAAAACTTTCTGAATGGTTTCGCGATGCATCAAATACTGCGAACGTCCGACAGCCGTAAATCCTGATGAAACTTAATGGAGATTGTACTACTGCACTCCACCATTGCAGAATAATGTATAGACGCTATATAACCGTCGCGAACAAGTGAATGCATACATACGAAGCAGCATGTTTGTTTTCAGTTTATTTTTTTCAGTCAGTGTTCGGCATATTATTTTAGATTCTACGCTTTTTGATATATCGGTTTCAGTTTAACTACCGTTCCGATTTTGCCATGAATTTTACGATAGAATCGGCATATTTGTTGTTCTAATGGAGTTTTAATAGCGATACGGTTTGAACGAACGGCTGTAGCACAAATGGACGATCGAAATGCGTTGTTAGGATGGAAATTTGTTTTAAATTGAGTACAGAAAAAATATTTTCAAACTGGGGAAGCGTATTGATTACATAAAATACACAGCTAGACTTGAAATTAAAAATAAGTTTATTTTGTATTTCAATTTATATTAGATTACCATAATATTACATAAAAACAATGTTTATTCAAGTTTATGTACAAAACATATTAACATTTTTGCGAGTGTAGGGTATTATTTGACGAGAGGCCTCAGGGACAAAAGGGGAGATGGAACAGATTTTCTGTTGGTCTACTTCCTCGCACAAAAGCTTTGAGAAACATTCCTCCCATTTTTTTCTGAAGGCGTGTTTTTAACCACAGGATTTGAAGTTATTTTCACAAAACAAGTAGAAACTAGTATTCATCTTACATGGATCGGATTCCCTAGTCTTTCATAGTCCAGTGTTTATGCTACCTCGTCCAAAACGTTTTGCTTCATTGTGCTTAAAATTTTCACATAGTAGCATCAAATTTTTAACATTGTAGTTAGCAACACTCTCACAGCTTGCGCTTTAATTGCTAATTCTTCTTCCCCGACATTATTGAAAAGTTTTTCACACTCTAATTAAATATTATATTGGGTTTCTTAACAACCATGATAAAAATTACAAGGAATTGAGAAAACCACTTTATCTAAAAGCAAAATTGTAATTTATTATAAACTGAAACTAAAACTTTTCTCAAACTTTTTCACAATATAATAATATGTATAATAAAGTTATATAAACAATAATGAAATCTGTAGGTGGGTAAACGCATATAGCTACCTTGATATATCATGTCACATATAATGCATAAACTCTGTATTATACAGGAAAATTTAAGTTTCCTTGTTTGATATCTCCGTCTTCCGCGATGGCAATTACAAAACAAAAAAAAGCTTTATCGGCGTCATTATAAGACAAGATGGTCTCTTAAGGGTGGAGATTTTTTTATATAAAAATTAAATAACTACACTATACATACACGGAACATAGATAAAGTTTGAATACAATTAAAATGCAAACTGCAGTACAAGAACATGTAAGACTTTGACGTACTACAGTGAAACCTGCCTAAGACGGACCCTTGATAAAACGGAAAACTGTTTAAGGCGGAAAATTTTCATAGTCCGGAATCGTCCTCGTAAAAAAACATAGCAACTGTATCTTTTTAAAACGGAACCTGTTTAACGCGAAACCGTACTAATAAATTTAGACCAAAAAGTATTGTGAACCTCCGTAAAACGGAATCGGTTTCCACCATAAATAACAGATTTTACATACTTCAAATGACCGGCAACGGTCCTTGGCTTGATTTACGATTAGAAAACAGACCATTTCTGACGGCCACCTATGAAGGAAACACTTTGTTTATTGAAAAATGTATCACACGTGTGGATTACTAGTTAAAACGGCTCAATAGGAAGACGGAATACAAAGGGAATACACATAGTTGTGCACACATGTTCGATCTTTTGTCGGACGTTGATAAAGTAACGTTCATACATATATTTATATCAATAAAATAAAATAGGTATGTATGTATAAATGTGTTCCTTTTTCTGCAATATGATCTAGATACTTGCCTATTTTGTCTTAGAACTTTAGCAAATTCGTTAAAATTTTGGAATTTCACGCGTTGGGTATGCTTTAGATTGGACGATTGAATAAAACATTAGAATTTCATATTTTAATACATATGTATAATAACCTGAGTAAAACGGAAACCTGTGTATAAAGGAAAATATTTTGGTCCCAGTCGATTCCGTTTTAAACAGGTTTCACTGTACACAAAAATGATTAAGTAGCAAGAATTAAGTATAATAATGGGGCTTTGGTCCCATTGGTTATTATATTAAAGTGTAGCAAGAAATCTATTTAATATAAACTAAATTTCTTAATTAAAAACTGTTGGCCCTCCTATAGTATCGCGCGATAACCATATCAAATGCTGGAATCACAGTCAATAAAAATAAATTTGAATTATGACGTTAGTTTTTTCGGAAAGAAAATTACGGTCGTGTAGGATTCATTGACCCTTTGCGATTTGGCGGAACTGTTATATCCCAACAAACTCAAAACTTGTTTAATAACATTCAATTGGAATATACATTTAGTTTTTGACGAGATTGTGCAGTATACAATCAAAATTCAATATCGTTCGGTCACGTGAATTATCACATTGTTTCGCGGTATAACTTCTAATCTAAAATCTATAATCACAGTGTGTTCTCTTGCAATGCTTTAATTACGTGAATAACGCAAAAAAATCAAAGAAATCAATTCTCAATCACACCTTTCTCTAATTAATCTTCAAAATGTTCTGTTTACGTTTCCCTCATTTTTACCCGTACAAGTAAGGAATAGAGATTAATTCCCGGTTTCTGAAACGTCAAACAGCAGTTATCTGTTTGGTATCTGACAATTTAACAAGGACGGTCTTTGTTAAATCGTCAGATACTGAGCAGATAACTGCTGCTTAACGTTTCAGAAACCGGGCATAAGTCTTGTGGAATGGCCAGTGTATGAAATCCGTGTAGTGGACACCACAAAGTGGTAAAAAACTTCAAACAAGCGGAAAGGATTGAATTTATGTATATTAATTATATGTAACTAGTACTTCAGAAATAAATATAGCACCAATGTGCAGAACATACATACATATATGAGATAAAAAGTACAACTAGAACTGAGTAATTACGCACAAGTTTTAGCAATAGTAAAACCACTTTAGAAAGAAAACGTCGACAATGAGCTTTTTGAGGACTGGTTAATGAAAGTCGACTATCACATGACGAGAGAAATATTGAAGCGTAACATTGTTTTCCTTTCCTTTAACAGTAGGATGCACATCACGGGGCTTCGAAGCCCAGTGCCTTATTGTATTTCTGTGCAAAAACTTTTAGGCGTGTATTGTAAGGTTAAATTTAATATATGTACCTCAATTAATGAAACAAAAATTTAACCCACTCATCTTACAACTGATATCCGCAAAAAAAAATCATGAAATCACAATGACAAAATTTTAACCTACATTTTACAATATTCACCAACATCTTTTATAGGAACTGTATCTAACTAAAACAGTTTCATGCATCTAGATGACATATAACCTACATTTCACTAAAAAATTTTAAGTTGTTCCCGTCATTCATTTTCACCGTGTGCTGCGGATACTGTAACGTCGACCGATCGTCACGGCCCATAAGCGTAAATCAAATTATCGTCCGTTCTCTTTGTGCCCATTGATGGAGCGGAAGTTCGAAAATTCGTCCGACAACCGCTTCCCAAAAAAGACGAGGAGGATGAGGACTAGGCTGGTCGCTACACATGCGTTCGTCTCCGCTGCGGGACATAAATCTCACTTACACGTGTGCGTGTGTATCCAGTTCCGAGCACCTCCTCCGTCCTTAACTGGGCAAATTTCCTTTTTCGGTCCGATGAGAAAGAAAACAATACATAAATTAACCCGACTTGTAGCGGAAAAAATACACACACACACTTCTCGTATAGATGCGATAGATACATAAGTTTAACGGGGTTTTTACGGGGCAATGGAGAATGTGGCAAGTGTATAGATGCGGTGAGATTTCGGTAATAAACAAGTTTACGTAACGGTTCATCTATATAGTAGGGTCTATGTATGTATATTGTGACGCCTCATTTACGACCAACAGGCACAGGAAATATATTTTGCAACTTTAATGAGGCTTCAACTAGATAGACTGTATTATCCTCTTATCTATCGTTCACAAATTCTACTAATACAGTATCCTACTACTAAATAAATGAGGAAAATGTAAAGCCGTAATCTTTTACTTTAAATCTGATGTTTTATACAATTCGCCTGTTAATTTGTTAACTTTTCGCATGTTCAAAAGCGGTTATACTGTCAGCATCCTAAAACATAATTATCTGTATGGGATTTATGCTATTTCATAATTATCTGAAAGTGTAATATTTCGGCCCTCTTCCAATTAGTAATACATATATCAAATTATTGGTTTGGATTTAGGTTTTCTCTCATATTTTATTTTAAATTTAATGTATTACAACCCAAAAAACGGGGATTTAAAAGGGATTGTCGATAGGATACAAATTCTACACAGGCATATTTAGGGAAGTAACGATGCAGTTCTACAATCAATCTAAATAAGTGACCAACAATATAGTAACCAGGCATAAATAAACAAATACCTTTTTAACCATGATTGAGTACAAAAATTTAAAACCCAGAAAAGTATTACACACTCTAGAAAGAGTGCTTTAAAACAATTAAAAAACAGATATGAATAGGTGTGCATATGATGTCAGTTTATATTAACAAATAAACTATTAAATTCTATTCAGAGAAACGTTTTGTTAAAAAAATATCCGTGGAAATAGACTAGTCCGTATCAAAGAACTGTAGGTATATGTACACAATGGAGGGCTAAATTTAACAGACAGCATCCCCAGTATTTCAATGAAACCGTAGACACAACAATAGGAATTTTACTATAGGAAAAGTTTTGCATAGACACGCTCTCCATCGAGTCGCACTTGGGACTTAGACGGCGTAAGTACATATGTATACATTTCGTTACAAATGAAGCTCATAGCTTGGTCCATACATGTAGTTTGTGTTAAATCGGTTGTTACAAAATATTTACCTTAAAAGTTGTTAATTTCAAACGTACACATTCAATTAAACTCTACGTTTTGCTGCAGCCAATCCCCCTCTACATTATCGACAAAAAGTTTACAAGTTTCCTTCCGTTCTAATTGTCGCTTTAATTAGGCCAATTAAACTTTTACGATCCCCTAGCACACAGTCTCTTATAGTATACACAAACATCAGTGCGACACGCGAATGTATGCCAGCATTCCCTATCTCACCTTACTCCCTATCTCAATTTAAAGGACCATTGGATTTGAATTGATCCAAATAATTCCCGCTTGTGCGGATGATATTGGATAGATATGGGGGAATGGCTGATTAGAACTGTGCTAAATTTACGTATGTGAGGTGTATGGGGTATTTAATAAAATATGCAAAATAATAAAAAAACAAATAGTAACAAAACATCAAGACTTTATACGATTGCTGATTGAAGCATACCTCCACAGCCTAGAACTCGATCTAGATATCAACAAATACCGCAGATATATTTTTAACTAACATCCTCTTATTTTGTTTTATTTTGGAAATATAATTTATTATAATTAACTACAATTCTTGTTGACGTAGTATTAACAAAGTTTGACTGTCAGAATTCAAGTTCAAGATCAATACGGGGATTACAGCTATTGGAGTATAAGTACGTAATACGGATAATCTGTAAGTTTCGGCAGATATTGATTTCTAATAAAAGAAGCACTGTCGAAATAGAAGATAAGAGACGAGTCCGCGGAAAAAGAAAATAAAAAGGCACCGTTGAATCGTACCCAAATGCCGCGTACTACTACAATACAATTCTACAATTCAGATAAGATATCCTCCACTTATCGATCATATTTGCTCACCCGAGCAAATACAATTCACTTCCACATCGTCGACAACCGGTTTTATATGCAGGAAACTTAAGTTTTCTTCAACGGGACGGACACGCCAACCACGAACTATATTGACGAGAAGCTCGAATATATAAATAAACGAATAAATCAACGGTGTTAAAATACTTTTCCATTTTCTGTTCTTTTTACCCAGATTGTGCAGACTCGAATGAAGAAAAAAAACTCACGGGAAAAATACTAAAGGTTACTGCTGTTTCACCTTCAGATCTAATTTTTTAGGCGACTGCATTATATTTCGTTTGATGTTTTAGTAAAAAGGCAATCCTGTTATACTAAAAAGAATACATTAACTTCTCCCGGAATAAGTTTTCTGCGGGATAAAGTAAGAATAGAAAAATGTAAATATACCTAACGCTCGTTATTAAAAAAGTTGAGGAAATTCACGTAATAAGACGTAACTCGATGCCATTTTCATTTGATAGAATCGATGACACAATTTTTTCATAAAAAAGAAAATTATATTAGATTGATAAAATAGATAGAGTTGAGAGTGAGAAAGTTGAAGTATAATTGCTAAAGAAATGGTCTAGTCTTATGTTCTACTTAAGGTTGATTTCCAGTTTCTTCTTGAGTCGAAGTTGTCTCTTCAATTTGTGTATTTATATGTTTATTAGTCATATAGTTATCATAGAAAGCCTAGGAATCTAGGGACCTAGAGACGCTGATACCTTTACATATTCTAGTTTTCCTTTTAAGATATATTCAAGAATTTTTATAAGTTAGTGTATTTTTAGGCCCTCTATGTAAGAATATTTCCTAAATTTCCTAAATACTGTGCATTTGATGTTGGTTAACCAAAAATATCGTCCAGAAAATTAAAAAAATATAATTCTTTTAAGCGGTATCTGAATATTGCAATCTTATTACACATCGATGTCATTATCAATTCCATCTACATTATTCTAATGTTTCGTTCAAATAATCGGTGCAGAATTGAAGCAACTAATTCTATGGCACAGCAAAGACAATATCAAACAATATCCACAAACTAAACCACGGCCTCTTCGCCATTTACAAAGAAATTTTTTCAGAAGAGTTACTGGTCTGTTTCTTGACTCATTGTTATGGGAAACATCCTGATAATGTTTACAATCTGCACTCTACATACTATAATGCACATGCCGATACATCCTCTTTAAATGTTATATTGATGAGTTGTGGACAGCAGAAAAGCAAGTAATTAACTAGAAAATAGACTAAACTAAACTAGAAAGAAAAAATGGTCATAATTATAACATTTTCAGATTTTTAAATAAGTAAAACTTCTCAAATAGTCCAATGGTTTGCTTTCTGTGTCGGTGTCTCGTGCAAAGCTAAAATGTATTCGGCACCAGCATTTACCAATTTTGTCTAATCTTGATTTTTTATATTAACTACTTTGACACAAGCATGTAGATCAGCCTGTTTTCAGAGCGAATGTATCATTTCCTTTATTGCAGAAAGTAGACGTTGTCGCACAGCCGGCAAAAACAAACCATTTCTGTTGAACTTTTTCTCTGGCCTGTTTTAAATAGTAAACTTTCTTACTTTAGGCCTGAAAGCCACACACGTTCCTCACATTTCTCTTTTTCGTAAGAAATTATCACTAGATTGAAGTGAGGCCAGATTTGTTACTGCTGTTCGATTCTTTTTCAAAAATAAAATCTACCGAAGCATATCTAAGAAAAGGCAATTTCTTTGAAGATATTTTGTTTTATCTTTATCGGCGCGATCAAAAATCATAATGCGATTTATTTTTCAAATATCTCATGTATGCTCCATAGATACTTTTATAGTCATTTGGGGTCCAAATGAGATTTTATGCGATAGTGACTATCAAAATTTGTTGGCAATGATAGCATACCATTGTCAAAAAAATAGTGGATACAACTCTTGTTTCAACTCATTGTCTCATGTTCTGGAGATCAAATCCGTTGAAACATCAGCAAGGAATCGACCTAAACGATAACAATATCCAACAGCCGAAAATTTATTGTCTTCTGTTATTCCCGTTGCGATAAAAAATAACGAAATCAGTTTCATCCTTGAAACCAATTTCAAGCATTGTCTTCAGACTATATTTTCTGTAGCAATTATTTAATTTTTGCGTGGATTTCACACGACCTTATCCCAGCGTAAAAGTAGGGAACTATTAATTCGGTGGTATTGAGGCCACCAACACACAGTTTATATGTTCTACTTGGAGATAGCAAAAAGATTCATAAAAGACCATTCAAGACGTGGCTGCTGAGTAGTGTTCTATGAATCTTTTTCGCAAAGGTGAATATCTAAGCCGTCAAAGAAATATACAAAAAAAAATAAGAAAAAACAGGAATCCTACACCAGGATGTAATTATCATAAATATTAGATTCTCCCTCCAGTACTGTTTATTATTGGTACCTATATCTCTTTGTAACACTCAGGTACTCACTCAGGTATAATATATAGAGGATGTATAAGTCTAGCAAGCGAGTTGACGGTGTTAGCACAACCATATCTTTCCTCATTAAGCAAAGCATTATTTACAGGGACGTTAAAAGTAATTTTCTTGCAGAAATATCCGACAGCAACAGTCTTCAACCACCAAAACTATTCAAATTTAATTTTTTTTTCGCAACCGAATGTTTGTGTTACTTCATTAAATCTAATTTGAAACCTTTTTAGTTATCGAACTCTTTTTACCATGCAACTATTTCTTACACAAAATCATTATGGAACCTTTTTCAACAACACCTGATGGTTTAGTGACCATATCTCGAAAGATACTACGATGAATGGCACCATAGCATTGTCCGTTCTTAAGATATATTGCCTGTCACAATCATGTGTAGATGCTATTTTGTCTGTCAAGCAGCTACACATATTTTTATCAGGGTATGTGCTATATAAATAAATAATCTAAACGCCGTACAATAATAATAATATTTGCACGAATTTCAATAAAACAAACTAAATAATAAAATAAGAAACTTTTTATAAATACCAAACTGTAAGTCTTTGAATTCCAAAGTCAATTTTAGAGAGTTTAACATGGATAAGACTCTACTCCTATCACTGCGACACCTTATAATTTAAATATAAAATATTGAACATTGACACCGCAATCCGGATAATATGAACGAGGTGTAAGTACGCACCACTGATTTTGTAAAGCCAATTTTACATTTTAATTTAATTAGCAGTTAATCGGAAAATTAGATACTAGGCGTTTTATCATCACAGGTAATACGCTCAAATTGCTTCAACTAATTGATCAATTTTTCGGTCATCTCTACAGGTGATTATTGATAAAACAAAATATGGGCTAACATTTTAATTCAAGTCCTGGAGTTATGACTGATTCTATGACTGCAAGGTGTGCTTGGATAAATTTGTACCTAATGGCCATAAACGCTTAATTTGAAATACGAGGTATATCTTGGAAAGAAGAGAACGTAGCCAAATAATTGTTTAAAATGACATGTTATTTCGCAATATTTTGAATTGACACCTGACAACATTCACAACATTTGTTATTATTTTGTTGGCTAGTACATAAAAATGTTTTCCTGTATATCCTCCGAAATGGTTTACAAGTGAGCCACAGCTAAAGAATCTTACGTTCCACTTTCCTTACGTTTTATACACTTTTCTGTGACTATGCTAGTAAATGAATCTCAAAAGTCGTTTAAAATCAAGACTTTATTCTAATTGCCTTAAAAGAAATGGATGTAAAAAATATAAAGCTGTTATATGTATTTCCTATCCTATATCGTAAGAGGAAGCAATCATTTTATATTTACTCGTTAGGAATATGATTTCACAAAAGCTCTTTACAAAGAAGCAGCGACTTTGTCCACTTCGAGAATTTTAAGGATGGAGGCAGGCAATTTTTTCCATATGCTCTCCGATTCAATTTCTAATTTCTTGATCAATCTTGTTACTTGGTTCGTTCTTTGAGCATTATAATTTCCACAACTTGTCTGCTTTCGGGCAAATCATGCAGACATTTTGTATATACATATTAGGACCTAGGAAAAATGTTTGAGCATTTTCAATTTTGTTACTATTTATAATATTAAAGAATATTTTAGTGGTAAAAGTTAGAACAAAATAGACACGACTTTCACAAGATGTCCTTAAAATTTGATTTAATGTCGATAATTAAATCGAATGTTCCACAGCCATAGTATATTATGACTAGATGGCTCTGCAGTTTTTTAAACTGATAAGGAAATAAGCAGAGATCTGACTTACAATACCAGAACAAACGTCGAAAACTATACTGAAGGGGCTCATAAACTAATATTTGACAAAATGTGGATTACGCTTTGGTTACAAGGTGCAGGCTATGACATATAAAAAATAACTGTAACTATGGAAAGTAGAAACACTGCTGTCAGTATTTCATACGTAAAATGGTGAATTGTAAATTTGTTATTAAATAAATATTATAAGTAATAGCGTAGAATTTAAAACAATACTTTTTCGTGAAAGACTAAGAATTAGCTATCGGGAGACAGCAATAGCACAGCATACAATTGAAAAATATAAAAAGTCATTGAATTCCGCTTTTTTGAAACTAATGTTTGACGTTTGTCTATCATACAAATCAAGTTTTAGCTTTTTAGACTGCACCTCGTATCTTTTAGTAAATCTACTAAAATCATAAATTAAAATGAAATAAAAGTGGTAGCTTCATTGGAACTCTTACTTTTGGAAAATGTTACCTATTGAAAATAACTATTTCTAAACAGATTTTTGAGCAAAATTTGCAGGTAGTTGGTACGCAATTCTGTCATAGCATTGCATATTGCTTTAAATAAGAAGGGTGGAGGAAATTTGTGCAGTAATAGTGAGCCAATCTTGTATTTGCAGACTAGTCGAATGAGGGAGGAAACTAAATGCGATGATGAAAAATATTTTTGCAAGTTGTGAAATTAGCTTCTGAGTATGTCTGAATATATTTGCAAAAAATTTCCGAAAAACTTTACCCATAACGGAATACAAAACAGGTACGTAACTCCAATTGTTAAAACGTCTAGAATATCGCACGACGATATAGCAATAGCTTGTCCCTAAAAAGCTTACATTTCACAATATTCTCTTGCGTGAAATTCGGCTTCATTAATAGCATTTGTTTAAACTGTCCCTTACCAAATCGGAACGGATCAGCTAAATATTCTATTTAACTTTATTAATTATTGTCAAAGTAAAATAAATGAGATACTGCACGTCCATAATTTGCAACTATTGCATAATCCAAGAAGAAATTTTATATTTACAAACGCCTTTCTGCTTATACACATGAGATAGTACTCTCATTTTAGCATTGGCAAAATTCGACTTTCATATCAGAAAGTGTATTGCAAACTATTGTATACTCTCACACAGACCTACTTTTACGTAATTCAATGTGGCACAAATAAATTTAATTCGAATATCATACACGTAATAGCATATAAACACTTCATAATTATGCAATTTTCAATTCGCCGGGTAAATGGCGTGTAGATCGTGACTAATCAAATTGCGTAAAAACTACTCCGTTAGCGTGGTCCAAAATTGCTTACATTAGCGAATAGCTGTAGCGAAAAACTTAAAAGATTTTTCGTGGAGCATTACAAGATATGTAATAATATCCATTTCCTATAGTATAACGGTTTTAATAGGTCATTTCGTAGGACCTATTATTCCTATGATTATGGACAGTGTAACACCATTTATAAATCTATTACTGATATTAAGAATTCTTTATACTTAATATAGCGTAAATATTTACCACTCAAAAAATCTGGAATTATCACAATGCAGAATAGTCCATTTACTTCGCTTCTAAAGTGTTGCATTTGTATTTTTAGTTTAGACTGAGACCGGTGCACATATCCGCCTACTTATTTCTGGCCTACTTTTATATTTATAAGTGCAGCATCATGGAAACGCGGACAAGAATTTTGTTTTGACTGCGTGTTGAATCATTGCCGAATTCGCGGTTCGTTTGTTTTATTAACTTTGCAAGTGAATCTTTAGATTACATTGCTTTATTTTAGCAGAATTTCCTTTCAATTTTTTTTTAAGTAAATATGTTTAAGATGTCTTAAAAAGCAATTACTGCCTTAAAAGGCATTATATTATTATCCCTCATACTGCTGTTCGTTACCTAACATCAAATGATAGAAACCATTTCGTCTGGAATGGTTGCAACAAAATATTCCAAAACATTCATCTAGCGATCTTTGCCGACCAAGTACCTGCTTCCCCGGTACAACAAACATGACCCTATGATTGATTTTGTACCGACTTTGAAATGTACGATCTATTCACAATCTGTAATTCGCAAATTAAAGTGTATAGGGAAATATACTCGTTATAGAATCTGTTCAGACAAATTAATAATATATAATATGACAAGACAGGTTTTGTTAACATCACGCATGAATTTGATAGTGGTCACGAACAACATTTAATAATACTGATTCTAAATCTACTAATCATTTTCTCCACCATAATGTGTTAATCAAAAAATAATCAAAATCTACTAGCTACATATATATGGTGCTAACTCCCCACACATTGACATATAAGTAATAAAATTTAATCGCAGAATTTGCAGTGATTAACTAACTAGAATTTATCTATCCACGTGGAAATTAATAGCAGGAACTATAACCGCGTTAATATCCCTCCTACATATATACATATGTGCATATGTATGTAAATAATTTTTTTTATTCCGCGTAATGCATTAAATATTTAGTCAGCACGTTTTCTCGCTTTGTTATCTCAAACTAGAAAGATTAATCACTTATTGTTCCTAACGTATTGAAAATTGTATATTACTCATTGACACGATAAGTTTTCTTCATCATCGTTGGGTTTTAACCTTGACATAAATTAATATGTATTATATTTAAGTAGGTACTGTATTGACACGAACGATAAAATATATCCGAACAATTACCAATCATTTTTATACGAGTTTAAGAAATCAAAAGGCTATCACTAGGATAATCTTTTAGACTTATTTCAATTTTAATAATATTAAAGTAAATTGGGTTTTAGAACCATAATATCGACTTAAGGATCTGTTCTACATTTAGTAGAAAGCAAATTTAATTGTAAACAGTTGGTGAAATAATCAACCACGTAGATGTATGTGTATATACATATGTATGTACATATACATACACATGTACGATATAATTACGGTACTCGTAACTTTTTTTAATCTATGTATTATAGTCTCCATTTATTTCAAATGGTTTGTAAGGTCGTAGTAACCTGTATGCACTGAGCAATAATCTATTTCACAATATTGGCATGTCAGCACTGTAAGAAAATGTGTATTTAGCACAGATATGTATTCAGCAATTAGATTAAGAACATATACAGAGTCAAGCAGAAGCTTCCTCGACGGTTTAAGAAGTACATATTAATGTTTAATTTAAGTTTTGGTTATATAGAAGTGCAGGTGAAAATTGAAAAAGGGTAAATAGTAACAAAAGTTTGAAACGGCAGCGTAGTATAGAAATCAATAATGTAATCAGTGTCTAACAAACTGAAATAGAGGTCTATTATTTTGTGGTGTTTAGTATTTACATAAATTTTAGATATGACTAACAGCAACGTGACTGCTCAAGACGCGACTCGAGAGCAGTATTAGCGACACAGGAGGTTCGTCCAACAGACAGCACAGCTTCAGGAAGGGACACTTCAGCATCGGCGCTGTGGCGCAGGTAGTGAACACTTTCGAAGCTGCTCAACAGGGAAATCATTACTCGAGGTCAATAGTAATTGCTGATTACCCTGGACGTAAGAAACGCCTTCTACTTAGCGGAGTGAGAGATCATCTTGGATGCCCTCCGGACCATACTATTGTATGGAAGTGAGATTTGGGCAGACACCTTAAGACAGTACAAGTACAGGAAGCGAATGGCTACAGTACGGCGACGGGGAGCTCTCAGAATCACCAGCTCTTATCGTACGTTTTCCGAACCGTCGGTGCTAGTGACTGCAGGAGTAACTCCGATAGACTTGCTGGCAAAGAAGAGAGTTTCCAATCCCGAGGAGATATCAGCGCAAGACAAGCGAGAGCGGATACTAAAACGCTCACCCGACAAACCTCGCTATCTCACGAAGCCTCTCAGTGGACACGGGTATTTGAACGCGTACTTTGTAAGAATGCGTAAAGTAGAAGATGCATCGTGCCAATATCACGACTCTACAGAACACGACGCTCACCACACCTTCTTCGAGTGCTAGAGGTGGAGCCACTACGAAGCAGCACTACAAGAACAAGTGGGCCTCTTAACTCCGGAGAACGTCCGTCGTGCAAACGATGTAGTCAGGAAACGACTAGAAAATCGCCGCATTTGTCGAGAGGGTGCTGAAGGAGAAGAGAGAGAGATCCAAGCAATGGAGGCAGCCAACCGACGCTAACTACGAGGTGCCGTCCTGAAGTAATGCGACCAGCGGCTCCGGGATGGATTCTACACCTGACACAGTAGGTTTTTTAGTGGATGCAAGCACCGGTGAGGGGTCTCATCACTGATGGTATATTGAGACATTTTTCCTCACTCACAACAAAGAAAATAGCAACGTAATTGTGAATAGTAATTAAATGGAAATGAATATGTTTATTGGTGCATTGGGGTACATTCCTCAACATTTTAGTGGACTAATTTCTTTATATCTGCACTTAGTCCTTACACATTTAGACGATAGTGCTAGCTGTATACAGTCCTACATCTTTTAGATGCGAATCCCGTTATGACCTAAAGTTCCATTGGGTTTGTTAAAAAGAACAACATATTCCTTTACAGAAAACAATCAGCCGAGGTAAGGGATATTATAATAATTTCCGGGTGTTAGGAGTTTATAATATGAGGTTTATAATATGAGCACAAAATATCAAATATAAGACTTACCCTGACCCTCTGGTACCCCTAGCCACTCTTTGCTCCTAAAGAAACCACTTATATTAATGGCGAAACCTCGAGTTTTATATTGTATACATATTTTGTGCATATATTACAAACCATAACACGGTCAACAAACGAAAGTCCTCATAATAGACTCGGGCCGTGAAAGCCTTCGATATCATTTAAAGAAAGGTGATGTAGGACTCTTCACTATTGTAGTATTATTGTAGCAATTTTTTCTAAGATAAATTGTTGCTGATTTTCTCAGATTTCTGGATAATAGTCGCATAACGGTGGTAATCTAATTCGTTTATAAATAATACTTCATCAATGAATATGTAAACCAGAATTATTGGAGAATGCAGATAAGTTATATTGTAACACAAACTTGCGGATTCTTCAATCAAACATAATACGTATACTCCAGTTTTGGAGCACTCTAACATTCTAAATAGTAATGATTTGCACGCTTGTCATCTTTTTTCCCTCTCCTCTAAGCACCACCCAATAGTTTAGCATCTAGACCGCACGCAAACTACAGTCCATTGTTCAAAATTTTATGAATTAAATCGGAGCAGTTACCTGTTTCGTTGTTATTTTAAGTTAGTATAATTATAGTTGCTTATAATGCCTAATTATAAGTTTTCAATTGCAGTACAATTTCTTTCTTTGCTGAACTTACTAGGTACTCAATCTTAGCTGCCCAATCGAGAAACTTCAGACATACACAGTCTACCCTTGTTTCAAGCCTCATCAAACTATTTCTTACAACAAATAATAAGACATTTTTTGTGGAATTTTGTCCGTCAAAAGTATTTTCCAATGGAAATTTTATGTGTTCTAAAGATTTACATTGACGCAAAAAATGGTTCTACTACTACAAGATGCATAAAATCTTATTACATGCTTTTAGATGAAGTGACAACGCTGAATCTACAGAAAAAAATATACCAAAGATTATGTTTAGAACAACGGTAGTTCGACCCAGATGAGGACCAAATTTACACCACGTCTCAAACATAATCAGTTATATAAACAGCTTTGACTTTAAGGGAGTAGACTCTTTGACGATTTTTAAACTATGAGTGCAGTTGCAGGGGCTTCCTCAGTTCTCGCTCACTTTTGTTGTGTAAATTGCGTATAAAGGTGTTTCCACAGATCGCATTACGTTGTTCCAATAACCAATGACAACCTTAATACAACTAGTGAGCTACAACCGACATCAACAAAATTCAAGCGTAAGTACCACAGTAACTACGACTAGTCGTTCTTACCTCTTATACCTCCATCCCTGCTTATTTTCTGATTTTGAAGATAACACCAATACAAAAATATTATTAAGATGTCTATAACTTTGTTGTGCGGTATACTATCAATGCTATGCAGTGAATGTTTCTGAATGGGAATGAGATGGGAACGATAAAATGGAATTATTATTACAAAGCAACAAGGCATATTTCTTTTACCACTACGAATGATTACATTTTCTATAAACAATTATGTAGACAATCATGTGTAGACAATATATTTAATATTTCTTCTAGGAAAATCTGTATGTAGTACTTATGTAATGTTTTATATACCATAAATCATTACGAAAGACTAGATTCCTTCCAATTAAGCGCAGACAAAATTTATAATCAAGTGCAGTTAGCAGATGGTTACAGTGGCTGTACGGTAGACACAAATTGCCACCGTTCTTAAACGAGGCTTGAAAACGGTAAATTACAATTATTGCATATTCTTGCACGAGTAAATCCCGTTTACAATTAGCTAATTAATTAAACTTAATAAATGTTCCTGTTATTAAAATGCAAAACTCAATATTAAAATAAAGTTCGCGTGAGCTGCAACTAAACTCTGTCTAAAAAAATGTACGCTTTAATGGACATCATTTGCCAAATCGAACACCCTTGAGACACATATTACATTCGACATTTTGGAACTTGTTATTATGTCAGACACACCACTCATTCTTACATCCTTAAACTTTCTATTTAAATAAATAATTTAATTATTAAAATATCGTTTTCACCATTTCAAACAATACATAACATATTAGTGCTTTTCATTTGCATCAGTACGTTCACTTAGATACGTGTGTTTATTCAAATTTCTTGATATTGTTATCTAAATTGTTTACAAAATATTAAATCTTTTAGATGCTATTGTTGATAAATGGTAAAGAGAAATCTTTTCCTAAATAATTGCTTTGTTAGAATATAGATACAAAATTCAGAATTACAACGTCAATTCGTAATTCTGTAATAATAATAATAATTATTATTATTATTATTTATTATTATTATATTATTATTATTATTATTACAGAAAAAGAAATCGACCATTATATTCTAGAGCTTACAAGGTAAATTTAACTCTGTGCGTAATAGAACGGCGAACGGTAGAGTTTTCTAACAAATGATAGAAATTATATTACTTAAAATAAATATGGCGAACTTATATGTTATAATTTTTTCAGTTAAAAACTTTTTAAACCATTTTATTTCAGTTCTGAAGGAAAATTCATTACTAAATGTTGCACTGTTTAATAATTGAGAACATATGAATCACAACAGTCACGACACCCACGAACTAATTGGAAAATGATTTATATAGTAGCCATTACCAACGATTTAGTCCTTTGAGTCGGTCAATTGTAATAATGGCGGCAATTCAAAGCGGCGATTATTTCATTAATAGTAGGTTTAAACACCGCCGAAAGTACCGCTTTAAGCCCTTGAAATATTCCTCTCCACACCCTTTCGTCTTCAGTTCAAGGTATTTGCTGTCACTCGAGCGAAATAAATCATATTATGACTACACAAATAAATTCGTGAAAAAGGAGAAGATAATGGCGTAATTAATCTTGCGTTGGACTTCCTTTAAATCATCATTTTGCATTCTACAATTTCCTTTTCCTCTAATCTCCTATCTTACAATATATCTTTGAAGATATATTTTTTCTCGTCAAACAAGGAAAGTTCTATAAACAATTTATTGTGCGAGACAATCGCAGTTTACGGTTTCTAGTGCGGAGTGTACCGGAGATGCATTCACTCACTTTGATTAAGTTTTAGTTCCTAACTAAACGAGAAAAACAAACAAAGTTAAGTGGTGGAGTGTAAGCGCGCTAATAAACTAACAAAGGACTTGTCTGTCCACACAATATAAACTTTTAATCATGTCATTACTCATTGCAACTGTTCTAATTTGTGATATTAACATTCTAGGATAGTTAAGAAAATAGTACTGTACCGTTTTGCTTCTTTCCACCTAGTTTTTAGTGTATTGGAGTAATTAAATAAATGTGCAATTTAAAGTTTATTATTTTCTTTTCTAAAGTTTATGTTCGATCGCTATCATGAGATAATTTGATAATTTAAATTATATAGAAATGTAATCAACGACCAGAAAAATATTATAAAAGAGATTGCTTAAAGTGAGGATATGAACTGCTTCCGTAGTCCTAAAAACAACGAGCAGTTTTTGTTAAAGATACAAGGGTATTTAAGCAATGAAAAAAGAAACGGTTTAGTTGCTTACTCAGTGCTATTTGTGTATGAAATTACAAACCATCTTTCATCAGATATTAAGAAAATGGACATTGAAAGAGATAATGTGCAGGTTTTTCTACGAATATAATATATTAGCGCTAATCTAAATTTATAGAAAACATACATCGCTTTGAATAGAAGAACTGTACAGATAATAACAACACATTTTAAAATCCTCCGTTAAAAATTTCTAATCATTCTGCAACGGTATTGGATTGTTATTAATTTCCATGCATTTCTGTTCTATTATTTGATGCATATCATACAAATTCAAGACGGGTATTCGAAATATGCTATTTTTTAGATAAGTCCACAAGGTGTTAAATCGCAGAAGCCTGCAGACCAAGGAATTTCCGTAGTTCGACTAATTATAAGCTGATCAAAAACTTTTCTAATCCAAAGATGCCGCAGTACAGTGACAATGTGCCCCTTCTTGGTGGTAATATGTGGTTTAAGTTTCATCATCATCAAAGTTATTGATAAATGGTTCTAAAATATCTGTTAGAATAATAATGTTTTCTTAAATACATCCTTACGGTCTAAATAACAATCAACTTGAAATTCTTCGATGCAATTCTGAACCGTAAAGTTGATGATGTATGGATTTAACATCATCAATTTTACTACCAATTTGATAATAGGCCTGAACAAAGAAATATTGTATTCTAAATTGACGGCCATTTTAAACCCAGTGTTTCAAACTGAGAAAGAAGTTGTTTGAACTAGAATCCAGGTAAAAATTTAATTGCTAATTGTTTTGATCATTGACACAAATGTCATTTCAATTTACGTTTATCGAAAAGAACACACATACTCATTTATCTACATACGCCCTCTTCTATCAAATTGTCAACACAAACTAGATGAACTTTGCAAATATATATGATACTAAAATGACGTGTTATTATAGAAACAAGTCAATCTGATGTATACAAAAGTAAATGATCTAAAGGTAATCTCATAGATCAAAGAGCATCAACGATACGTTAAGACGCGGTCTTCAGCGCATTCAGTCTTAGCTGAACATTCCTTCCATTCGGTGACTTCCCGTTCAACGGCCAGTGTTTACCGATACGCATCGCTGCACAGCCTTTCCCTGTCAAAAGATTTTCGCCTCTAGTGTGGTTTACACGTCGAGTTACCGTTACCTTCTGGTACCCCTCTAGTTACCATCTTTGCTCCTGAAGAAGCCAGTCACATTACTGGCGAAACGTCGAGTTTTTTTTGTATGTCTTGTGCATGTTTGTACTGTACATATTTTACACGCCATGACACGGTCGACACGCGAAAACCCTCATAATAATGATGCCTATTCATATATTTTTAAATGTACTGCAATATGTTTTATTTGTTTTTGATGTTGCATCTTTATTGAGAATCTAAACTGATATAGCAACTATCAGTAACTGCACAATGACTTCGATATATCTTACCTCTCTGTGAACTATAACTGAAAATATATTTTTACAAAGAATTCTAGTATAATTTATTGTCACAATAAAAACAGTCGAAACATTAAATAATACAAGATAAAAATATAATAATAATGACGACGGTGTGCCCTACTTTTTATATAATTTATAATACCAAGTTTTTCTTTAAACAAGATAAAAATATAGGCAACACGGTTTAGTGTGGGACGCCTCAAATTACGACAGGCACTTATTACATCTTTTCCGTACTATACACATGGCAGGATACTACGACCCGGTAACGTGATATACACGCAAACATGGTAGACGCTATTAAATACTACATCTTTCACGAAAATTGGGAAAACGAGTTAAAATATCTTTTTAAACTTTTGTAAAGCGTCGCCACTGGTAAACGACCAATGTCCTAATTTATTTTATTACAATTACGTCTTGAAAGTTTACGATAGAGTATGTTTTACGGAATTTAATAAAATTTAAAGTCGTTATAAAAATTGTGTAAAAATTTGTTTCGTCGATGTATTATAGATTATGGATACTGAAAACTTTTATGTTTAAGGATGAAATTTAATGAGATGTCCTAATGCACCACACAAAATTTGGAGAATATGACTAAAGTCCTAACTAGAAGGAAGATAGATAAATTATATTTAACAAAAAAATGTAAAGTTTTAAAGAATCACCATTACCAAACGTGTAACAGTAATACAGTCGTACAGACATACATACGTTGGAAAACAAGTTGCTCGTGTTATTTCTATTGTTGCATATATCCATCACGGACTAGACCTTACAGAGGCTGGAAAGATACAAATTATATAGTCTCCAATAAAATTGTTTTAACAATAATTTTATCTTAACTAAAAATTGTTGTAGTTTCTATATTTTTTATACACTTATATGTCCAGAAAATCAAAATAGGCATGTAGAATATTTGTCTATTGACAACATCCTTCGCAGCGATGAAAATCATCGAATTGATTTGGTATTTAACGGACTAATGGCATAATAAGGCAGCTTCCTCCATACTGTAAATAATCGACGAGTTTGTCGCTGAAAATGTAAGGAATTCTACGATAAGATGCCCTTTCTGGCATTAAACGCCAACGTACGGCTAATAAATCGTCTTCAAATTACATATACATACATACATACACACATACATACATACATACATATAAGCATTCAGTAATGTGATAGTATCATGGATATGAGGTATAAATTCGCTGATAATAACTAGATACGTTTATTACATAGATTGTTAGAAAATGCCTTTATCGCTGGCAATAATAACACCAGCGATATAATACTAACTTATCTAATTAATAATTTAGTGGAAACGTAAGGATGTTGTGGTAAGCCTGGACGGACGTCCAACATCATGTATTGGCACGTAGGTGAGATAATTACCAAAATACATATATGCGTAAGGTCAACTTAATACCCCTCGAAACTTAATAAACTATTAGTACATGATAGGCATAGTACATATGTTCCATTGTGTATAATAAGGAAAGCAGCAATTGTTCGCGATTCTAAGACTATCATTATTTTACTTAAGTTTTAAACGTATTTATTTTTCTCTGAAATTAGAATGGCCAGAACTTCTAAAAGTTCAATTAAATTAAAAAAATATATATTTTTGGAGTAGCAATAGTCGTGATGCAGAAATTTATATTGGGTAAACAAATTTCTAAGTATCAACATCAAACATTCAAGGCAATGAAGTTGAACTAGAAAACAGAAAATGCATATGAATAATATGTGGGTACCCTGCATTCAACAATGATTGAAAAGTGTTCGAATTGTCCATGCTTTTGTTTATGTTTGAATGTTGGCGCTTCTACAAGATATACTGTAAATAACCAGCAATAATCAGCAGCGTTCCTCTGTTTATTTTGATTTTCTGCATTTTCGTTTTCGTCTTTAATTTGCTATTTTACTTCTTTATTACTAGAAAGGCTTTTCTTATTGCCATTTGTTTGCTGTTGCATATTTGTTATTGGTAAACGTTAGGTTAATAATGGTTTTTACAGATCTGCACAACAAATTTATTGTTGAGACATATTTTCGTTCGGGAACACGCAACGCTGAAGGAATATGGGATTATTCCTATCCAAATTGCCACCAAGAGTTTGAAGAAGAGTTTCCAAATATGGAATTTATATATGATTGCTTTGTACAGCATGCTCGGCATGTAATAGAGAAATTTCGCAAAAGAGGGAGCGATTTAAAGGCAAAGTCTACAGAACGTATACGATTCCTACAGCAGATGTTGTTGCTGATATTAGCCAAAGAATTGGTGTGAGTCCCAAAAAATTCTTACGATGCCTATTAGCGCAAACAAATTTTTCACTTGGCACTTGTCGAAAAGCTTGTAAAAAGATTACTCATTTACATTCGTTCAAGGTAACTGTGACACATGAATTGTAGTTCCTTCTCGTCGTATACAATATTGCGAATGGTTTAATAAAGTTTTTAACAATGGTGATATCTTGAAGATTCAATATACTGACCGATGTTGGCATTGAAACAGTAGTCGTTTTAGGTACTCAAGGCTCAATTCCCAGTTCGCCACTGTCATCTGGCTTGGGGACTGGTCCTAGATTATTTTCAAACCTTTGAGAAGACCTCGAAGCTTGTGTAATACTACGAATAAGAGTATAGCACAGATTGCAATAATGCTAGCGCACATTCCACGAAAAACATACATCTCAACCATCTAGCCTCATTAGGTCGCTTTAATTTGGAACCAATTTCTTACACCAAACGGAAGGACTATACTATGCTACTATGCTGCGGATTTTAGGACAAAATTACATTCTTATTCATTTCAAATTCATTTTACACATTATGTACTTACAAATTACTTAGGCAGTTTTAAATTACATATTAGTTATGCTGCATAAGTAAATGATCTAAAGGTAATCTCATAGATCAAAGAGCATCAACGATACGTTAAGACGCGGTCTTCAGCGCATTCAGTCTTAGCTGAACATTCCTTCCATTCGGTCCTTTCCCGTTCAACGGCCAGTGTTTACCGATCCGCATCGCTGCACAGCCTTTCCCTGTCAAAAGATTTTCGCCTCTAGTGTGGTTTACACGTCGAGTTACCGTTACCTTCTGGTACCCCTCTAGTTACCATCTTTGCTCCTGAAGAAGCCAGTTACATTAGTGGCGAAACGTCGAGTTTTTTTTCTATGTCTTGTGCATGTTTGTACTGTACATATTTTACACGCCATGACACGGTCGACACGCGAAAACCCTCATAATAATGATGCCTATTCATATATTTTTAAATATACTGCAATATGTTTTATTTGTTTTTGATGTTGCATCTTTATTGAGAATCTAAACTGATGCTGCTATTTTGCTGCATATTTGATCGTAATAGGTTATTGAACCTTTCTATAACATAACGTGAAAATGTTTCTCTATAAGTACATTCAGTGAATTTCACCAATTCTTCTATATTTAAGTACCTCATGTATAAATATTTTCTTGTTGTGAACTAACCACTTTCTGTAATGATGTTAAAACGTATAGATGCCATTATCGCCGTCTACTAGCGATCTAGTTACTGGTTCGACGTAAAGGTATCCAAATGTTAAGGAATGAGATAACCGCTTCCACTAACAAGGTCACATTAATTAAAATAAGATTTTCAGTGTAAGATCTAGAGTATATAAAAATTGACACTTTTCAGAACACCTCAAATGTTGTAAACTTAAATTTATATCATTTGCATTATGTAATACATTATGTATATTTGCTACGTAAATAAAAGATTTCTAGTACACGTATGTTAAATGATACCTTATTTTACCCAAATAAATTTTCAAAGTAATGCGTAAGCCGAGTTATTTGATAAGAGAACGTACACATATTTTCAGAAATCCAAACCAGCATCCCGTATTTGCGGTTCGTAATCTAAAAATCCTACCGCAAATGGAATATGCATGAGCCACAACCGTGTGAAGGTAGCTACTCCAGGAATTAGCCACTATATTACAATTTATATAAAAAAAAATTATGATGGATATTATAAAGAGTTTTAATGATGTATTTTTTATGGAATATCTATTCTATAATCGTAATTAGTTTACCCTCTATAGATTTCTTACTTTCAAAAACATACTACGAAGAATATCTATAAAAATATTTACATACGTACATACCTACATAAAAATGTATTCTGAAATGTATCGTTGTACACTAAACAAATTTAGTTTGCACACTGTTCAAAGTCATCTTTTCAGTTCTGTACTTACGAGAAGTACGAAATAGTTCAATTAACTAAGTACTAACAATGAGACTAAAGCCAACTATGTATCAAGCAGTAGTATAGCAAATATCCAAACTTAAAACTATTATGCAAAAAAGACGTGCAAGACTTGCAGTAACATATGAATTGATCGCAAAACAGTTATTAATTAGCTCAAGTATAGCAAACGTCTTTTATAGAAAAGGTTTGAGCATTCGAGAAAAATAATCAACATATCAGACCAGTTAAATTCAGTAATGTATTCTGGAACTACACTTCGTCAGTGATTGCCACGTTTTGTAATCTATGTAGCTAAAAAGCTATATAAAAGCTGGCTAGCTTTCGACGTTAAAAGAACATCGCAGAACAAGTATAAAAGTGTCTAGTTTATGATACAGCTATTTGAAGATTATAGTGTTGCCAAGTGAAAGTAATAGTTCCAAAGTGATAACTGCAGATAAAAATAAAACCTTTAAAGAAGTAAATGTTTTATATGGAAGCGTATATAGTATGTAAGTACATATTAACTTGGTTACTGGTATATTCGGAGCGGTTGTGCCTCCATCCTTCCAAACAAAAGGGTTAGTGAGAGATTTGTTTGTGCAGTTGTGCAAAAATGTTATCAAATCAAAGATTTTTTTTACATATATATCATTAATATGTATACAATAACATGTAAAGAAACTCAATTTCATAAACAATATTAATAATTTCTAATATATGTATGTATTTTTCTACTCTATCTCTTACCGACAAATACTTAAACTTATTCGAAATATTACATAGTTTATTAAACAGGCATAAATTCTATAAAAATACAATTTAGTGCAGCAAGAATCGCGGAAAAGTAATAAATCTCTTCACAATCAGAGGTAATTGAAAAGGATTTGGCGGTAAGCTTTACTGCGGCGAGTTTATTTTATGAGAAACACAACCTACAATAAAATAATATTATATATTAACTCTATCACAAACGTTTTAATCTAAAATTATAGTTAAAATTGTTCATAAACGACAGAAAAAACAACAAACAATGTTTCTTAATTTAGTTAACTCTTTGGGATACTTTATTTTTTCAGGAACTACTAATTTCCACGCTCTTCGAGATCTGTTTATCTTCGACATCACTAAAACTCTACTTTCTGTTGGTATCAACGGTTAGGTTTCATTTGCCGCCTTCGTAAAGAGAAAAAAAGGAAACGGAGGTTTATGTATCTTTAGTACTATTTTTGGAAATACGTACATCTGTTACTTTACTTCTCTCAAATCAAATAAGAACAAGAAACTAAAGTCAACACGAAAGAAGATTCAAGGCGTATATGATTGTTTAGAAAAAGAAAAACCATTTTAAAGCATTAGTAAAATACCAGCGACTTAAGCACTTCTGCATTGATGAAGATGTTAAAAAGAACACGATATTATTCAGAATAAATTACAAAGAAAAAATCCCTTAAAAGATTTTTGGATATTTATGTCTCATTAAAACGATGTTAATTTGATTAATAATTTACGGAAGCTAATTTTCTCAGTGTACTAATTACAATTTAGAAGCTTATCTTAATTGAATGTAATAATGCTGTAACATTTGTTAATTAAAATCAATGTAAGATGTTGGCATACATCTAAAAAAATCATAAATACATTTTTTTATTTATTCTTAAAAGTGGGTAAATGTGGTCTATGCAAAAGGTTTGTACATCAAAGCTATTAATTTTCCGAAAAAAAGCTACTTTTGTTGGCTGATTGCATCAAATGTTCTGCTAGTCTTGAAAGGTTAAGTTCTGTGCAAGTCAATACAGTAAACAACAAACGATAGTGTAAATTCAAAAGGTACAACGCTAAATAGCGATAATTTTCCAAATATTGATCTAAGGGTTTCGAACTTCACTAGGTATTACTGGATTTTCGAAAATCTCTACATGATTAATTTCCTCTAGAATATAACCAAAATATAACAAATATACAAGGACTTCCCATTCCAGAAGATACACAAGAACAGCCTGGATAGCCTCGTAATTGTGTATAGAAATCTACATCAATAAACCATTTAAATGTCAGGTTGTATACAATACTATATTCTGAACTAATTCCAGATTCATCCAGATCAATATGAAATTAGTAAGCATTGCTTACTACTGTACTAGTGCTCCCGCTTGCTTATTACATTCAAACAACAGAACGACGATTAATAGTAAGACCAATTCTAAATCTCATTTAGCGGATCGCTTAATTCAGATAAACGGTTGTCTTCAATAGCCGACAGCGTAGACAGCTTAGACGTCATCAAAGAAGAGCACTGTACGGGTCTCACACTAAATTTTGACCTATCGATGTCAGCGATGTCGTGGTAATAGGACATCGTCTCCTGTTCTTGCCCTGTTCGTTTTATTGCTGGTAGTTGGCCCAGCGCCCGAATACGTAACCTTAACGATGCGGGGTTTATCTCGAAAGTCGAAGCGCAATTATCTTAAGTTTTTGACATTAATAACGGTGTAACTAATATCTATCGGAACCCCTGTTGGTAAGTGACGGTACAATAACTCCCTGGGGGTCTAAATCTACTTTATTAGTCGTGGTCTACCGACGTTATATAAGTAATACACACACCGCCATGCACATGTGTTGCCAATATGGTTATAGATGACAAAGTAAATAATACTAATTTACTAATACATTTAAAGACTTCTCGATGGGGATTTTCGACAGGACATAGAGAGAAATATAAAGTAACTAGTTAGAATTTCTTAGATTTGGCATATTAATGGGCTAATTCTCTAACCAATTAAATTTTTTCAACTCCATACGTTAATCAAATACTGATATATGTATGTATATTAAGTTTAAAGATAAAATGTCAGACTTCCAATAAAACCAGTTATTATTTTTTCAAAAGAATGATTATCTATACTGATAACCCATTTGAAATGGAAAACGGTCCCTATTTTAATTATTCTGCCGGTATGGTTGTCAATGACGTGAAGTGCTTTATTAATGAGCAAGGACCTCGCTAAAATTTCATGCTCTTTTCACAGGCGCACTCGGCGTACCAATTAAGCGGGTGACAACATAAATTCTTTCAATGAAATATTAAGCGAGAATCAGATCAAGTTTTTATCCGCCCCAATATCGTGATTAGAATTATTTTAATTTTTTGTTTTTCCGGCGGCAGAAAAGTTGGAAATTCGATGTAGAGCCCATGTGAAAGCAATCGATTAATGGGTTGTTATCAAGGGATGTATATTTCCCGCTAGTGAGAGATATAGATTAGACGAGAAAAACCCAGCTTCCAGTGCCGTATGTAATCCATTTCCTCCCTTACTAAAATGAAATTAAAACAAATATACTATAAATATTCAACAGCTTGCAAAATGTTGCGCCACTACTATATCAATCAAGCTAAAATTGTTCAGGTAGTTTAGTGAAATTATTAAACTAAGCTTTGTTACTATATCATTAAGAATAATACTGAATTATGTTGTTTTCTGCTAATTAGAAAAAATAAATATAAATTTTTAGTTTGATAAGCAAATAATTTAATTTATGACCGCTGTATGATTACAGAGTATATCCCATAGGTCTAGAAAAACCCATTATTAACTCAAGCGTAACAAAAAAAAGGTTCGCTTAAGCACCATAAAATTATTCAGAACAGAGAATGACTGCAAAACAAACAAATTTAGAAATAATAAAAACTAATGTATGAGTTGATGATAACAAAAAGGGAATAATACGACATAAAACAGAAGCATCATAAAAATTGTCTTAAAAGAAACGTTTAGAAATATGATTGGGCACATGAATTTGTGCAAGAAAGGATACTTGTGACTTAGGCAGGACGGAGCATCTAATCACACTCCTATAAATTAAGAAGAACACGTTTCAAAGAAGGTAGGGTACAAGATGAAATAACAACTGAACAATGATCGTCAATATAAATATCGTTCAATTAATTTGCAAGCAAATGCTTTCTTGTTCCACAAGTATCTTCAAATTTTTCTAGAAAAAAGCATACACACACTGTAATCCAAAGGAATTCGATGATTTGATGATTCAAGTTAATAAATATCAATCTATCTCGATAAATAGAATAGAGAAACGGTTAAATTGAAAAAAGTTTCAATAAATATTAATACATTTTAATTTTATCAGAAATTCGCAATTGTCGTTAGTCTTGAAGTCGTTGGTACTATATTTTGTTTTTCCTATAATATCCATATCGAAATTTTGGTTAATGCTACAGAGTTCAGAAAGAGCTTTAACTTTCTACCCGACTATTTTGAAACATTGAAATGCAGTCTCGAACTATGTTACCCAACGCGTAGTAATCGGCTGTGGTGGTTCAGGCACTTTGGGATACAGTTCGTGAAATGTTTTTGTACGATTTGGGACTTTAGAAACATAGCCTGTGTATGAAGCATTAAACTAATTACACGATAACACTTAGGTATCAACGTTTAAAGCATTGATCTTATACAAAACATGTAATAAGTTAGCACTGTGTTCTTTAAGAAATCTGCTAACGAAAGCATGTTTGCGGTATCGTCACTCATAAACAAAACTAGGTTTTAGGTATTAGGTTTTAGGAAACTTCTAATTTGTTCAATGCGCACAACACCGCTTTCAAAATTTTATCGCTAGCATATTTTGCAAGTCTTTGGGAAGCAAGTAAGATAAAGGATGACGATACAAATCCTTTCATTGTACGTATTCACATTTTTTTTTGCCAAACGGTTGTATCATCAACGCTTAACCACATTTTGTTATCTTTCAATACTGCTTCTTTCAACATAGTTACGAGCAGATAGCATAACGTTTCTTATCGATGTCCGACTTGGTAATGTGTCATCAGAATACTTGTTCCAGAAGGAGACAAATGCTTCTTGGTTTAGTAAAGTGAACAGTAGATTACATAGAATAAAATATCAAATTTTAATTGTTCACTATAGTTTGCAGAACAGTATGTATTTTATAGTTTATACTGATATACGTCAAACAGCTGTCGCACCTTGACAAGCGCTCATAACGACCAGTGGAATAATACTGAAGAAGTGTACTTTGATACGAACGCTCGAGTTTGTGCCGCGAACTTCACCCCTTTAGGTTGCTCTCCGTATTGCACTGAAAGTTGCCCTTTTTTGCCGAGTCTAGTCTAATTTAGAAACTACAATACGTGTATTCGACATTATTGTTCGATTACTGCATCTTGGTTAAACATAACATTAATATAAAATTTTGCAGAAGTTATTCTCAACTTTAAACTCACAAAAAGAAGCAATTACCTCGTTATTTCCCATGTAAAGTATAAAACCGTAAAATAATCTTAGTTTTAAATGTAAAATTTTACGATTAGTCTCATTAACAATACAAAATCAAGCTATAACAAACGTCACAATTTTATTTTAACATTTACCCACCTACGCTATAAAAATAAATAATCATTATGGTACCCATCCTTTAGTGTCAACACGGATTACTTCGCTTCAAGTGTTCTTCTTGTAGTGACATTAATAATAATTGTTTCATTAACTGCTACTCGAAATAATTTGTTGCGGTCTCTCCATATCATTGTGCAGGATACATCAGCTATGAAACCAATTTTTAATTCACGTCACTGTGAACTGTGAAGGAGTGTCCTAGTGTGTAACTTGTGTGTAACTGTACATCACATTGTTTGGAGCATCGTGCATAAAATCGATAAACTAAATAAAAACAGCAGCGAACAATTAATTGTTATTTTTAATGTAATATGGTGTATAAACCCATCTGAAAAATTATGTTTTTTAGCAGCAATACTACAACATTTTTGAGCCTTCACTTACAATAATATTTTTTATTCTGAAACTATTTATTAAAGGCAAATTTTAATTAAAAACACTGATTGATGATTAAAAATTATATGCAAGACTATGTGAACTGGTACCAGTATCAAAAAATTGCGGTGTAGTTACGGTGTAAGAAATTTTACCACCGCAATTAAATAATATATTTTTCCAAAAAAAGTAAACGAAGTTAGCGAAATACACCAATTATGATAATGGTTATGAAACATAATCGTATGCTGCTAAGTATAGTCTCAAAAAAAAGGAATACGTGTTAGCTGACTAAATTTCCAAATGTAAAAATTTATAGATATAATAAAATAGAAATTCCCTAGACAATATATTCAATCTTGTCTAATTGCTTACAATACTAACACTGGAAGGTCAACGTTCACACCGACTATAAATTGAAATAATAAAACTCAAACATTAGCATGAAAGTAAAAAAAATACTTTCAATTTCACCCTGACCATAATTTTCTATCTTATCAGCGGAATGAATAACATCGGCTAACTGGTAACACCCAGCAGTAATTTATATGCGCGTCTGGTATTCTCTGTATACATAAATACACAGCATATTCACAATACATATACACACGTACACATCTAACACATTATACTAGGTATAAACGTGTTGGACTGGGTGTAGAATGGGAAAAGTGGTGACGTCGCATTGTATTGTGTGTGTACTGACACCGGAATCGATACAAACCCGACCTGTCCGAATTGTCAGCAGACGGCAGGCGAAAATATCGAGATAAAAGTCGGGCTCTCGACATGATCGTCGGGCACACCATCATGATACTCTCCACGAACATTTCCCGGACAATTGAAACGTATCGGCGAACCGCTTTGCCATTAATAGCGGGTACTGAACGCACAACAACGGATGACGAGATATACAAAAACGGCTATGCAGTGTACTCTTCACAAAATGAGCTGTTGGAGTATCTATTGACAGTAGTTCACAGCTTCAATGTTGCAACCAATGCTTCTAGTATGTTCTATGAAATATGTATTTTATGACGTGAACACGATTAAGCATTATTATTCATTATGTGAAATAATTACTTTAATAATAATTTTAAAAAGAACGCTTGCAACAAGCAATGCAACTTAAATAATGTACGAACAAAGTTTGGAAATTGTAATGAAAATATAAGCCACTTTCAAAGCCGTTCCGAGTAAGTGTCATACTGATCTGTATATTTCTTTAGTCAGTTTATGTTCTTTAATATCGCATAAATTATTTGCTTCCTAAACTGGTACATACGTATTTGTAAAACAGGTTCTGTAAAACAAGTGATCCACAAACAACAGGAATCTACTGCAATAAGGTAACCTAATTAACGTATGCATCCATACATAAGTGTATGAAGGTATAACGTCAGCAACGAACATAATTTAATCTGAAAGACCTCAAACGATGTCTACCAAAATTACTACAATTAAAGAACTGACAAATGAAATAAACTCAAAACAGTTATAGCAAAAAATCCTTGAAAGAAACTATTATTTCTAGTTTTAAAAATAAAACCAAATTCTAGCAGCTTACAGCTTATTATAAAGAAACTTAGAAAACCCATTCGACAGGACGTTCATAGAACTTTAATGAAGTGGTTTGCACATCAACGAAATGCTCATAACATAATAACTACATACTTTAGTGTTCAATTTTATTTTTATAACCTACTTCTGATAAAACGTACCAAAATCTTCAGAACCATTGAGTACGTTATAATCGAGCTATACTGTATAAACGAATTTCAATGAGAACACAACATTACCAATCTTATGCCGAAAACATTCACAATTATACAATACATAGTTACAATTTAGCAGACCTAGGTAATATGTATGTTGTCTACCAAAAAAAAACCAACTAAAATGGTAGCACCGCTGTTGTGATTGCAATAATATTAATATCCACAGAATAAGAGGATTTTTTTGAGAAATAATTCAATAAATCCAATTGTAATTCTTCTTGGTTAATTGATGTTGACACTGATTTTTAAGAGCATATAATTGATTCAATAAAAACTCTACGGACATCACTTAAGACAATAATTACAACCGCAAAATGAGATATAAGAGATTATAGCCATTCCCCACGATTACTTTATTTACAAATCAATTTATTCGTCAATAATAACTTCCTTGTAAATCCATTAGAGACAATTTATACCACAGACAGATTGATTGATATGAATCTTCGTGTTCCTTATCATATACAATCGTGGAAATATGTTATCGCTTCTACTACGGTGAATTTTATTGAAAATTCTAGAGGCCTGTTTACATAACTTTTCAGATAATATCTGACTGGTCTAGTATGTGATCGTTCTGCTCGCTTGACTGTCTGTATGTCGCTGGAAATAGCATTGAATCCGGTCGTTACACGATCGATCGATGCTTGCTGACACTTGTATATAGGCGCGTACATATTGCAGGCCTATACAGACACATAATATATAAGTATGGTCCGTATTACATACTACACCGCCATACGGTAATAACATCGGTCGCATCGATAGCGACCATGGCCGACAGCACTCGGTATTACAGTAGAAGTACAAAGGGTGGTCAAGTGTACTAACTTTGTAATTATAATCAACGTTTTCCCTTGCGAGTTATGACCGACCATCTGCTAATATGTAGGTGCAATATACATTTTCTATGTACCTATATTGCACATTGTGAATACGTACATATGGTACAATGCAGTCTACTATAACGGCATCACGTGTAATGGACAGACTTACGAAGTTAAGCGATCAATTAAATCTACGTGAAGAGACTTCATCTATAAAAATAGTCGTATGATGTAGTTTCGCTAAATCCGGTTCCTTATCGAGCAATGTATCAAGTTTATCTACAGCTTCTACGCCTAATACTTCCTGCAACCGTTTTAATCAATGTTTACCAAGCATTAGCACGTAAGAAACAGGCCCAAGTTTTCAGTTTTCAAAATATTAGAGATTATTATTATTATTTTTCTAACTTCAATTTTTTCTTTTATCACGTTTGTATGCAGTATCCTTCATTCGGAATCAATCAGTGTTTAGAATTATTTATCAAATGGTTGTTGCGTCACCTTATTAATATTGAAAATATAATTCTTCATTTCATAATTAGGTACTGACGGTATTTTGCTTTTATGTAAGGAACATGCTTGGACAAATCGAATATCTAAAGTACTCCGCAAATATAAATTAAGGTTGCGTTGTTTATATTTCATTTCATTAACAAAACATACAGATCGTAACGAGGTTTACGATTTAAGATTTCATATTACCGTAATTAATAAAGAAAAAGATAGTACCACTATCTAGGAAAATTCGCAGCATTTCTAGTTTTGAAAGTAGCTTTGCTCGGTTTAAAAGCAACTTGTGCAGAAGTCAATGTATGTATGTGGTTACAGAGAAGCTCAAAGCCAGCTCATAAGATCATCAACGTCATACCGGATGGTACCACGACCACCTTAGGGCTGCCACACATTTACTACATTTGGATCCGATTGTCTGAAACGATTGTCGGATCAGGGCATCTGACGGTCAGACACTTATAAGTTCAAACGATCATATCGCACACCTACGATCAGATATCGGATCGGACATCCGGCTCGGATCCAAGAGCAGTGTGTCCTACCAATCGGAACTATTAAAAGTCTGATCCGACTACCGGGAGGCAAGCCGCACATTGTTTTTGCATAGTCTACCGCAAACATACGATTGTTTTTGTCAGTTTCATCAGTTTTGATGAGTGCAGAGAAAAGATGTGTGTGTGTGTATTGCAACGACATTCAAATAAAATCGGAAATATTTTCTCGGCAATGTGCGGTAGTGGTCCGATTTGAAATCGTTTTAGACAATCGGATCCGACTAGTAAATGTGCGGCCGCCTTAACACAACGTATTTAAATAAAGTGGATGCTATCGTAGGAATATTTTTTAACTACTGTGACTACACTGAGAAAAATGTTTCAGCAAAACATTTTATTTAGAAATTTATACTTGTGAATAGTATAAATTGTATTAAAATTACGAACACTGTGTTTAATGGCCAACAACAATTTTGTTCCTAAAATCTGAAAACAAAATGTTTTAAGATTAAAACAAAAGGTTTGCTACATTTGATGAAATTTTTAAATAAAAATAATTTACAACATCTAGCAAAACTAGTTCTTTGGTTTTTAAAAGTATTTATATTGGTTTTTAAATAAAGGTAGTTACAATTTATGCACGTTGGAACACTAATGATATGAGAGAGAGAAGGTTTAAGGCGCTCGTAAGTAAAAAGAATTAGATGCAGTATGATGCGGTCGTTGTATTTGTGAAAAGGTTGATATTGGCGGTAAAACATCGATAAACACCACGTACTACCTACCTATTTCGTTTGATTTTGTATAAAATTAGACATTATAGTAGTGTACCGTGCAAAAAATGGATAGTATGGAACAGTTACTACTAATGTAAGTTGAAACTTCCAGCAGTTAGTAAGCGTATTTGAAGGTGAGGAAAATGTAAATAAATGTAGGTACTTTATAATTATTCTCAAAAAAGTAATTTTCGTCACAACATACCAAATTTTAGGTTAAGTACTCACAACATCTTGTGTTTTGTAGCAAATGTGATAGACAATGAATCGTTAATTATTAAAAAAAGAACCAACTTTATTGAAAGAGTTGATCCCCGGGGCAGGAGAATTTTTAGGAAAGTACGACAGTTAACTTAGTTAGCGGTATGTACCTACACGGAGAAAAATTTATAGTATTTATAAGTATAAATATACTGCATTTTAGTATAATTTATTGCTATATATAGGACAGCAACATAGCATACTAAATTTAACAATAAATTTATTCCTGGAAATTAAGTACCTATTATACTTCAATTTACTATATTTTATAGTAACTTTAAGTAAATTGCTTGTACTACAATTAGCAATAATTTGTACTAACAGATTTACAAAACCTTTTCACAAATACAAAGACCGCGTCATACTGCATCTCATTCTTTTTACGTCTCGAGCAGCAATTGTAGCTCTGGTTCCTAATATTTTCATGTACTCCAGAAAATTCCATGTTATGCAATAACGCGAATTCGTGACAAGGTGTTGTCGACGAACTGAGCAACTGCAGCTCGTATCAAAATTTCCGTTGAACTCACACCCTTCTTGGTCAAAAACGTAACAATTATGTACTAACTGTAAGTGGCTTTTTTTCTTTAGGAGTGAAAGATGGGTGAGAGAGGATTGAATTCGACATGTTAATCACGCTAGAAGCAAAAACCTTCTGACTTCGCTTACCTGCCTTTCACTCCTATAGAAGCCACGCCACATTAGTGGGAGTTCGTAGCTTCTTTTTTATTCTTTCTTTGTGTGCTTTATTTTATTTTTTGTATTGTATGTATTTGCACTACTATGACGCAGTCAAAACCGAGAAGATCGCATAAGACTCGGAGTGTGGAAGTCTTCGATATCAAACAGTTATTGCTCACTAACTGGTCGTCTAGTACTGTGGTGTCATTTCTATCTCGGCACTAAATTCTCACTTCCACTAACTTAACTAGAAATAAATGTTTCCGTAACCCTTGTCTAGAATTACCTGTCTAGATTTAATATAATCCCGTACATGATCATATATTTATACGTCTCTGCAACTGTAAAATACATGAAAGTTACATGTTTGTTGACATGTTTTTATTAAGTTGATAATATTATTAGTATATTACAAAACTACCAAAGAAATTATGGAATCAGAAAAATGCAATACTGCAGCAAACGCTAAATTCTAGTTACCAATATCTCAGCGAATAATTCATTCCCCATATGCTATACCACACGTTTCAATTTTGAATCATTATATGTTACTTATTAATCGCGCCCTGTATATTCAATAAATATGCAAATAGGTTTGCACGTAACTGTACTACATCCGTGGATACGTTGTAATATACATAGAACGCGAAGCGACGAAGACTAAAGAGACAAGGAGCCAGATGCAATTCGCGGATGTAAATGACCTGCGAACACTCTTGTAAATTATGGAAACTTCTGAATTTTTTACAAACAGGAGCTTTAATCTTGTTGCTGTTGTTACTATTACCACTACTACTGCTAGCGTCTAGCCCGAATAGAAGTTTAGTGTCGCGTCGTCACAGAGCAATGATCTTCGCTTCCTTTTGGTTTGTTTGTGTAGCGAAAAGCGACTGTAGAATTAAAGAGCGATTAGAGATTGTAATTTTCATTATCTGAACGATGTTACGGTCACTACATTTTATGTAGTTGTATGAACTACGTGTGGTCTGTATATATACATTTAAATACATATATGTAATTTCCCAACTCACTTGCATCTAAACTATTGAGATATTTGAAGGCATGTACATATTTGCAAGTTGAATAATTGTTGTGCTTGTGCATAGAGCACGATTTACACTACCAAACCGCATAAAACTTGCCTTGAGGCTTATAAACTTTTAAGCATCCATATTATACCTATATATATTCCTTAATTATCTTCATCATTGTCTGTTTCATCATTGTCTGTAAATGTAAGATAAATTCAAAACTTCTTCCTTCGAATATTCGACGGCATTTTCTGCCATTTTTTGTACTTACGAATTAAAAGAATATTTAAGATAAAAATTGCTGTGTTATATTATAATGGAGGAAGAGTAAAAATTATTCTTTTTTTAATGTGAGAGTTTTAAAATGCCCTCCAGATAAATGAAAATGATTTAGGATGAACTTTACCGTGAACAATACGCGAAAAATAATTTTAACACATTGCAGCTGCTGGATTTAAAGAAAATAAGGTTCAACCTGCTAAAAACGAAAGCGTGAACCTTGTAAGAGTGATGGTGTGGTTGTATATTGTCTCATTTTTAGTTAATTTGGCGAAATCGATATTGAGGGAGTTATTAAATGTTGACAGAGATGCAAATGTTACTTTTTTTAAAACAGACTGTTATAGAACTAAAATAACAGTAGAGTTTTAGTCGAAGTTCGAGTTGGTCAGCGAACGAAAAAAAAAACTTTGTAAGTGATTCAGTGAGTTCAAAACCGTTTCCGTGATGTTTTACCGATAATAACATCGGCGTATAAAATTTCGCATATTGGACAATCATGTTATTTTTTCTGATGATGAACAAGGCTTATTCAAGTTCACTTATTGAAAGTGCTTTTATACGGCAAATTTTGATGCACACTGTTACAGTTCTGCATTAACGTTTTTGCAAGTAAAGTGTGTAATTTAACTTCACAACTAGTGGATAGACTAGTTGCTTTAAGCGAAAATGAACGATCTCAAACATATGTCGCAAGTGTGATGAATGTTTAATAATATCGATTAAATATGCTGGAAGCGGTAGCCAGATAGGAAGAAATAGATGACTGCGCCAATACACTCTTGAGAAATTCGTTAATGTTTGATCTTTACAATTCCAAATCTACGTCTAATTTCAGTAGTGAATGTATCATACATCTCTTTATCAAATTTAACAGCGTTTGCGCCAGTAAACAAAAGTAAAATACATGCCTACAAGTACATAACAAGCATTTTTGGAAATTATTTAATGCTGCACCATCACATGTAGCAATAATATACTATGATATCAAAAATTAAATTGGTCAATGTTGGTCATGGAATATAAAACGTTTGTCTTAGTTTAAATCATCCTTTTGAAATAATTTAATCATTGTCAAGCTACACTGACATTATCAATAACCTACAAATGTGTTACCTAAGTTCAGCTGTAAAATAATAATGAAGTACAAGTTATGAAACAAATAACGTTTTTATTAACCAAAACGTAACGTGTTCAATGAACAAGTTTACGCCCCTCCTCTTTCTGTGAAAAGCGTTTTGCAGCATTTCTGGCGTTATGGATGCACATTGTTGAACAATTCTTTGTTGTAGTTCTTGCAAATTATGTATCGGATTTGCGAAAATTTTATTTTTTAAATAAGGAAAGATAAAATAGTCCATAATTGTCAAACAAGGTGATCTCGGAGACAACTTAACTTCCGTATGCAAACTTATTACCCGGTCATCAAAAAACTCGCTGAGAAAAGCAAGATTTTGTCGTGTAGTATGTGCTGTTGCACCGTCTTGCTGGAAATAACCGTTCATCATCGTCTAACTGTTGCACAAAGAAATATTTCTGTACCTGTCTGCGTTGACGGTGAAATTGAAAAAAAAAGCCCAATTATTCTTCTGCGAGAAACTGCCATCCAAACACCAATTTTCTGAGCATGTAATTGCGTTTCAATAAAAATATGCGGGTTATCAGTGCTCCGCATTCGCATATTCTGAGAATTGATGTATCCCGAACGGTGGGACCAAACTTCGTCAGAAAAAAAGTTAAGTTTAGCAGATCGTCATTCATTAAATTATTAACGAACCAATGGCAGTACGCACGGCGTCTGGGGTGGTCTGCAGGCAGAAGAGCTTGATATGATTGCATCTTCTATAGATACATGTTCAGGTCCTTCTTTACAATCGTTTGGCATGTTCCATAAGAAAGCTGAATTTCTTGAGAAAGAGGTTTTAAAGGTTTTGTAGGCTCTCTTTCCATACGTTGACGAACGTCATTAATAACTTCTTCTGTACGAACTCTTGGTCTACTACCACCTTTTTTATGCGTCACAGAACCAGTTTCGCAAAACACTTCAACACAATTTGTAAGGCATGCATAAAAATTGTCCAGTAATACTGCTACGGTAGGGAGGTGCTCTCGAAAATTGTCCAAAACACAAACGTTGACTGTATTCCCAAGTTCCATTAACTAGCACGCCCGTTCGAAAATAGGCTTCAATCATGCAAATAAATAAACCGTGCAGGATTAGAAAGTTTCAACACAATAAGTTGACAGATTTTGACATTCAAAAAATTATGACATAGCTAAATGTACGATGCAGGCTACAATAATCTTAAAATCCATGACCACCATTGACCAATTTAATTGTTGATATCATGGTAATAATCATTCAGGAATATCCCTATGAAGTTGGAATTTCAATTTTCAATTGGCCTTGGATAAATTCGGACATAAATCCGATTATACACGGAGAAAAAATTATAGTATTTATAAGTATAAATATACTGCATTTTAGTATAATTTATTGCTGTATATAGGACAGCATAACAGGACAGGATAGCATACTAAATTTAACAATAAATTTATTCCTGGAAATTAAGTACCTATTATACTTCAATTTACTATAGTTTATAGTAACTTTAAGTAAATTGCTTGTACTACAATTAGCAATAATTTGTACTAACAGATTTACAAAACCTTTTCACAAATACAAAGACCGCGTCATACTGCATCGCATTCTTTTTACGTACGAGCGCCTTAAACCTTCTCTCTCTCATTTCATTAGTGTTCCAACGTGCATAAATTGAAACTACCTTTATTTAAAAACCAATATAAATACTTTTAAAAACCAATGAACTAGTTTTGCTAGATGTTGTAAATTATTTTTATTTAAAAATTTCATCAAATGTAGCAAACCTTTTGTTTTAATCTTAAAACATTTCGTTTTAAGATTCTAGGAACAAAATTGTTGTAAAATTGTATTTTGCTGTCACATTTTTCTCAGTGTAGTTTACTTCCCTCTCTTTTAAGTTTAATTTCTTATGAATCGATTTTACGTAACTATAAAAACAAAGACAAAACTTCGACAACTACCTAACTTCAATTTAGAGTGGTGGCAGTTTGCAACAATCACAAACTTTCTACATACGTAGCATTCATTAACGTTCTTTAAAGACCTCAACCATATTAGTCGACGCGTCGAAAGGTAACTGTCTCTCTTAACAGCCCATCAAAAGCATTTTACGTACCACAAAACGCGTATTTCCTTCGAGCTTGTAGGTAGGAATTAACCCCGCCGTAATACTCGCAGTACAATACATATGTGAAGAGTAGTACAAGAAGTGAACCCCTCGAGCCTCGCCGAACGAATGAAAATGAATACGAACTCATAATAAGACAAGTATATTGGCCTTAATTAGTCCTATGTGGCGAGAAAATTAATGAGGTACCCTGCAAGGAAGTCGTTTAGAAAAAAAAAAGAAGGAAAAAACAACCAAGAAGAATAGCAAGAGGGTAATATATATTTCATAATCGTTGGAAGTCTGAACGTTTTTAAAAAGAACAGGATTAGAGTTAATTATCAAACTGATTTAAGATTTTCCAGAGTTAAACTTTAATGGGAATTTTAATCGATAAAGAGAAGAAATGCTTGGAAAATGGGTGTGCTTGCTATGGTTTATTTTGAATTTAAAATCGAAAAGATATACAGAATTAACAAAGTTTGAGCATATAAATCTTATTTTCATAGTACATATTTAGTAACTCTAAATGACAATTCATAACAGTAAATATATATACAGAAGAACTGGAGCAATTTATTTCGGGATTTAATAAAAAGACATCCTGGATAGCAGTTAATTTTTTCGTTATTAAAACGTGCCAGAAAAAGGCAGCTTTAGCTTTATTATGTTTCTCTTCCTTCTTTCATCCTATTTCTTCATAACCCGTAACGTGTGTATATAGAGTAGTCGGAACCGGTAATAGAAAAACACTTCAGATATTGCGGATAATGCACCATGACGGCGACAGCTGTTTCAAAAATCAACAGCTGCCGCACTTGCGGTAGAAATATACTACCGTCGCTCGGTATTAGGAGAAGGCACGTCCTCATCCACACCCGCATGTTCGTTCCGTTTGTTTTTTCTAGAGACTGCTTGCCTACTTAATGAGATGTCGAAATTTGTGACGATCCCCAACGGCGGTGGTGGTTCATAATTCTTCTTCTTGGCGCGTCCTCTTTACGTTTTATTTTTCATCGTGAATTCTTCAAAACGAAGAATTGTATTTTAAGAATATGAAATTGAAATATGTTCTTACGTTTAGGAATCAGTTAATAATGTTGAAGTAAAGTTGATTACCAGTAAATTTTCGTCTGAAAATTACTGATAAATTGTAAAGCTGAAGCATTACATAAACTGGTACTCAAATTCTTATCTATACAACTAAATGAGGTCTCGACAATAGATCAATGCTGAAAATCATATTGCAACTTTATTATAAGAACTCAATGCTTTTCCATCATTTATCTCTTTCTCGATTTTATTTGAACAACTTGTACCTTAACCACTTAGTTACAACTCTTCAATTAAATTGCTCTGAAAATCTGATGAACATGGGTAATTATTATAATATCATCAAAATGTCTATAAGCCTTCTTGGGCCGTTTTAGTATCAGTAGTTTATTTATAAATATTCAAACATTTCATTAATTTAATACAATTTTAAATGGCAGTTTGTCTTGTACTTATTTCCCATATATTTCTCTATTTTCTTTAAACGTAAATATTTTTCGAGGTATGAAATTCAGATCATTAATATAAAATCAATTAATTTAATAAATTCTTGTTTCAGCAATCCTTTCTTATAGGGTTTACGTCAAGCACATTATATACCGATCAAATTTTAATATGACGAGCACGTCTTGATTGACATAAGTAACAGATTTGTGCTCGGAAATTTGCCGGTTTATGCGGTGGATTTTGACATTCTTAAAATATACCGCAATGTATTATTTCGAATGTTTTCTTCGCTTGAACCGTGCCTACACAGAGAGCAAAATATATTTACATTTCTCTGGTGTGTTCAAACTTCGACGTGTCTGTGAAGTGTCTATTTTCTGCGTCAATGAACGGAGGCAATACGTACCAGAATACAAATGAAGTCCGGAGGTGTTACAAAAAGTATAGAATAGCTTGGTGTAGAAGTTAGCGAACTTAAATGCAGCACAAAATTAACGGAAAAGTACAGCGGCTTTAAAAATAAACGTTTGCTGTTAGTAATTTACAGCACCTGCTTTGAAATATTGCTTTCCCCATCGTTTATTTATTTCTAGCATTATTTTATTGTGCAATAATTTTCCAAACTAAGATATATAAATGTATTGAAATTGTTGCAAAGTAGAAGTATTACTAACGAACGAATCATTTATTCAATATTAGATGACACTATGTTATCTTCTCTCGGAACCAATGTATTTAATTTATAAATTTTTAAATATAAACTGTGTCTAGTTTAAATTTTCTCGTTTACCAACCTTTTGTAGTATAATGAGAAGTAGTTCACAAAAAACTGTAAAGTATGTGATATTTAAAAATAAAAAATCTATCATTAACAAATCGACATTGACTCAATATTGAAGAATTCCATTGTTTAGCACTCTATTATTATTGTATCATCAACAATCTAGCTGTTATTATAAATAACAAACGTGTAAATTGTACATTTTTGGATTCAATTTTTATGGTGTCATAAATAAATTAGGTTAGTTCATATGTTAAACTTATACAATGGATATAGGCGACGCGTATCAGATCGCTTGGTTAGTTCAGAAACATAATAATAATAATTTATTTATCCAGTTGACTTTTTGGTATAGGATAAGTCGCAGAAGTGCATAGGTACAATGGATTGTTCAAAAAGAACCGCATATTGCAAAAAATCTCATAGCTTTAATAAATTCACTACTTCATTATACAATTGTTTTCAATTATTTGCTTTCCATACAAGCCTATACATACAACGGCTGCCAGTTTCTTTTTCTAGAATTCCCGAGGAATGATTATATAAATCAACCTTGTGATCTTTGTCGGGTTAAATGTAAATACAGCCTCATTGTGTACTATAAGCACGCAAGGTATCATTTTTTCCAGCGGGCAACATTATTGGAATTGTATATTAACAGATCGTACACAATCCTAACGATTTTGCTTTATGTGTCAAAATGTGACCAGCAAACAGTCCAAATAAAACCCACTTTCATTTGCATTGCCAACATTCTCTGCATTATCACAGACTTGATATACGATTTGAGGGCCTCGAGAAAATGTTTTCCAGCAGTCTCTAATTGCACTTACTATGACCTGGCTATGAGATTTTCCTAGAAATCTAGTTTTTTTTTTCTGAATGCTACTGGATTATTTCTTTTTATGTATTTTTTTCTACAGGCTTAAAGTCTTATAGTTGAGCTCGCACTGTTTACCGGCAAATCCTATTGGTGGATATCTATGGTGTAAACAACTGCGTGGCAGTCCATAGCTTGCAAATTTGCAATTTCAACAATCTTTGCCGATCTATTCTTCCTTTTCGTGTAGTATCAAGCGGTTTTTACTTTCCTAAATTTATTTAGCAGAGTCGTAACGGAATGCCATCATGTAATTCGGTTTCATGGAGATTAGTTATTCTAAAATATAGAAATTGTCAATTCTTTGGCATTTTCTACACCGTATTCTGATGTTTTGCTACACTTAACGAATTCTATTAGATAACCAAGCTTTGTTCAGATCCGAGCCAGGTAATCATGATTCATTGGTCTTGATCTTTGACATACCAATAACCATAACTGAGAGAGTTACTTCATATACATATGTAAGTACTTCAAATAATAAGCAACTTTGGAAATTAATTAATTACGTACGGAACTGCACGATTTGGGGTTTTTCGTTGCAATGACGAGAATGTATGGATTACATAATTCGGAAGAAACGCATTCTAATTTGAAGTTGAAGTGATTTATTAAAATGAAAAATACTAGAAGTCTGTGTGAAAAGCTGTATTTTTCATACAGCAAAAATCTAGCCACAATATTAGAGTATTAGTCATTCAATTGAAATACCTCAGTCGATATTTGAATTCTAAGTAAGTGATAATATAATCGATCAAATATACATACATACATAATATGTACTCGCACGTTACGTTATTCTAGAAACAAGAGGTCAACGAAATTGCGAGAAATGTGGGAACAAAAAGGAAATTATTGGAACAGTACGCAGAGAAATGACTACGACCTCATAAACAATTAATCGTTGACGACTGGTATGTTACAAGCTAACTAACTAACTATGGCATCTTCCTGGTACAGTTATACGAAGATAATACATAAAACATTATCTAGTTTGCAATTTCCTAGAAGGTAACGATTAGAGAAAATCAATACGATAGTAGAAAATATATTTTCCAATAACTCAAGTGTATCATTATTTATTTTATAAGATCATTTTGTACACATGTGCTAAACCTACTTCTTACTCTCTAGGACAAATTATGTAGACTGTGCATTAAAGAATTTTGAAAAAAACAAAAAATGCAGTTAGATTAGAATCTTGAAAGTTGGCGTGCTGTCCTAATCAATCATGTTAGTACTACCTAACCAGCGTCTTTGAAATTGGGATTTTCATACTTTGCAATAGAAACTTTTTTTACAGCAACGTAAGCTATGTTTTCATTTTTATAAGACCGTAAAACTTATACGCAAGTGACTTTACCTGTAGGATACCTTGTTACTTCAAGTACAAGAACGGTTACTAAGACTCATAATTGGAACTGATAAAGCACTTTTAGCAACAAGATGTTTACAATATGCTAAGCCAATATTTTTGTAGTTTAAAATTAACTATATTTTCATTAGTAATGAACTGGGAGAAAAGGTATTTTATTTACTATGTAAATTTGAAGCGTAAAAAATACTTTTTTATAAATACTAAAATATTTCACAACGTAGTGAACGCATTTCTTGAACGTTTTCTATTGAACTATTAATAGCAAATTGATATCCTTATACTCAATTGCCGCAGGTAGGAAAATCGAAAATAGTTTAATTTACAGTTTTATAATTGATTTTGGATAAAAGATCAATTCGCAAACATGATGACAGTTTCGATTCCAAAACAGTCAGAAGTACATTTGATTCATGTTGTCATTTGAAAGAAATTTTTTTTGACATCTTTTAATGGCGACTGTACCCATGTAATATCAATGGTGGTATTGTAATATCAAATGGGAATATCAATGGTACAAGAGTTCTACTTCGATCTACGGCAGTAGTAATTGTTGTCAAAAAAATCGACAAAGAAGAGATAAAGCAACATATCTTAGAATTAGAAGACTAATCGAATAATGTCAAAAACATATATGTTTTCATTTAAAACAAGCAAATTCTCAACGCTCTATAGATTAGATATATTTATATTTAAAATCTAAGTGTTGCAAGTAACGTGGTTTAGTAAAATATGTATGTATATGTTATCGGTGGTAGAGAAAATAGGGATGCAGAAATTGAGCTTCGCTATAATTAACTGAACAGTATTTATTGTTTGGTATATTTGTTATTAGTTATATATAGATAATGTTTATTTTAATGTTTATTGCGATAATTTGGTGTAATTCAGCAAAAACCCTTTATTAAACTCTACACATGAAATACTAGGCATTAACCAATTTTGCTTCTAGCCAATGTAAACATAATCAATACAAACTATTAGTAGATGGCTTACATTTTTGCACATTTACGGAATTATACTTAAATAAGACGACACTGAAGAGATATCAAAACCACTTATGGTATTAAACTCGAGGGGCAATGATAAATTGGGAATATATCAAATATTATATACATTAGGTACCTATAGTTAATAGGTCGAGAGTAAACTACATTATTTACTCATTTTTTGATATTTTCAAACCAGTAGACAAGGCTTGTGATCAAATAATTAGAGACATAAATATAGAGGTCCTGGGCTATCTTCCGACAGTGGGGCTCTATTTCGAGATTTAATATTGTACCACCACTATAATGCATTACATTATATTTCCTAACACAATATATACGTAATGTCGCAAAAACTATATTCATAGAGGGTATCATAAAATTGAGGCAATTTATTTCTCTTCATTGGAAAATTTCGAATTCACTTAATATTAATATTAAAATTCAATAAATCCATGGTTACTTTTTCAAAGCTCTGGATCATATTTCTAAATTGTTAGATGACGGTCGGGTGGTGACTGGCTTGTTTTTTGATCTGAGTCAGGCTGCTAGGGTTAACCATGGGTTACTGCTTCAGAAGTTGTCCTTGTACGGTATTAGGGATGTGGGTCTACAGTGGCTTAGGTCTTACTTGAATAATCGAAAGCAAATTGTATCAATAGGAAGTACAGCTATTTCGGCGACGTCTTCGGGAGGAAGTTTCACACGCGGTGTTCCTCAAGGGTCCATTCTCGCTCCATTGTTATTTTCAATTTATGTGAATGACCTGCATACAAGCTTCAACGTGCATGATATTTACCAGTTTGCGGATGATACGACTGTTATAGCATCGTGTTCAAACATTGAACAAGTGAGTAATATTGGAAACATTTACGCTGAGAACGTGTTACAGTGGCGCAATATGAATGGCGTAAAAGTGAATCAATCTAAAACTAGTCTGATACCCTTTTCATATTCAAGACATGTTCCCAAACAGTCAGTTCTAATTCAGTTGGGTTCTAGTACTATTCCCAATGAAACCAGCACTAAATTTCTGGGATGTTTAGTTGATAGTATGTTGACGTAGGAGTGCCATACAACGTCACTGTGTTCAAAACTGTGTTCATTGAATTGTGCATTACATAAACTGAAAGGCTTTGTCACGCTTCAATCTTTACTTATGTTTTATCAAGCGCATGTTGTATCGCGATTAAAGTGTGGCATAATTTTCTGGGGTTCTTGTTCGCATGTTACTCCGTGTTTTCTCCTACAAAAACGTATAATAAGAAATATATTTTCACTTAAGAGAACGGACCCGTGTATCCCGATTTTCAAACAGTACAATCTTTTCTCCTTGCCTTCACTATATTTGTTTGAGTGTGCAATGTACGTACATGAGCATCGTCCAACATTTATTCGGAACGGTGACATAAATACATTTTATACCATACCTAAACATCGACTAACTCTGTATGAAAAAAGTCCAAATTGTATATATGTATTAAATATTTAAAAATATAAATAACACAAGACTGTTTAGGTTAGGTAATTGATACTTGTGTATACCTTGTGCGGGATTTCCTTGATGGTTGTTAAATTGGTAGCTTAGCTGGTTGCAAATTGGATGCATTTTGTGTAAGCGAGTTGAGCTTTTATATTCATGTGTGTGTGCGTGTGTGAATAAACGTATAGGTGCAATATATGTATATTTTTTTAATTTTTAATATTGGTGATCTTTGTATTGTATTTTGTATTTTATACTGGCAAAGCGCACATCATGTGATCAGTTGGCTAATAAAGAAAAATAAAATAAAATAAAAAATATTTAAAGTTTTGAAATATAGGGACGCATCATCTCAACATATTGATAAATATTAAAAAAAATACGACATAGCTGTCATAAAGAACACAAATATAATTACGTTTCATTTTCCAGCATTTTTATTGTGAATATTCGTTTACTATTACAAGACATCTGCCATATAAATAACGATCTGCAACCGGAACTCAATAAATTATTCGAGTTCCGGAAATGTAAATATTAACATATTCTTGATGATGCCCTCTTTGTATATGTACCAAGATAGGATACTTCGTCTATAAAAAACATGGAATATAACAGTAAACCCAGTATACGTTGGTACCCATATACTTATACGTCGGCGTTACAATTTTTCCGTACGGTTATTTTATGCAAAAGCCATCCGCCATCTTTTCCTTTTATGTTATATTTCCACTTCACTCTTTTGTTTCATAGCTTTCCACGCGTTTGTTTCATTTGTTTTCTTTTTTCCTTCTATAAGCAGTAGTATCCCTTTATCGTTCTGAATACATCGAACTTAATAATAAACTTCTTACGTATACTCATACTTCCAAACAGCAACTTAACAATGTGTGAACTGCAATCGGGACAAAAGAACCCAGACTCGGCGAGTGTAATTGCTAGAAATTGCGTTAATTGCTAGGATGTTCGAATTAGAGCCAATAGTGAGGCAGTCGGGTAAGTAGTATAGGCATTATAGTGCGGTAGTATCGTTTACAGCCGAGACCGTATAATGTATATAAAATTAAACTGGAATGGTGTTCTGCATACGAGTCTAAGCACAGTTGCAATTATGTGCAGGTGACGCATAGTATTGCTGGCGTCTGGAATTTCACGCATTCAATTTTCCTTCTTCGACGTCCATCTGCGTCGTTTTGGAACGCTTAACGACGTTACCACTACGTTTCCATCTCTACATACATATATGTAGTTGAAACTTCCCGTCTACATATGCTTTTACAACAGTACTTAAATCTTCCTGGATGTCTGAGCGAGGATTTCTTTTGTAGAATGTAGCAAATTGTGTTTACGTAATAAATATTTATGGCGGCAGTATCCACATCGATAAAATGTGCTTTTTTGTAAATTAGCAAAATAAACATATAAAAATGGTTGAACGAAGATTGGTATGCGGAAGTTAGTTCTTAACATATTTTAGATGAAATGTTTGCATTTTTTGGGTATTCCGTACTGCTTTAGTTTCAGTATTTCAACCAATGATAGAAATTTTTTAGAAGGATAAACAAAATGTTAAATGCCGGCGGTGACAAATTTGATAAATTTCCTTATTCATAACGTATTTTCGGAATATATGTATATTATGACGTGACAGCGCATAATGATTAATCCTCTAAATGTATTCTATGGTAATCGCATTATTAGTAAAAACATAACTATTAATTACTTACTAATTATTACTAACTATTTTAATTAAAAGAACATTTTCTTGAATGTAAGGCTACGAACTAACTATAGTGTTTATAAGACTTATATGTCGTAACAATTAGAATTGCGTACTGCATCAGTTGAGATCATGTCAATATCATAACTATATCAATAAGGGTAATGAGCATGCAAGCGCTCTCTTTGTGCGGCCATGCCTGAAGGCGATAGATTATTATACATACGTATCTGCAATTACTCTGTATCTATACAAGTTGCAATAATTTATACGAATCTAGACTAAACAGTACAAACAGAGGACGATCTACAGACTCCACAACAACAAAAGTAAACACTTCCTATATTAATTTAATTGAATTTCCTGGAAAATTTCAGTCACACCGTGGCGTTCAAGAGAGCCCGTTTTAAACGATGTCAGTTTTGCTAAGCAATTAAACAGGAAATTAACCATCACAAATTAGATGTCATATATCCATGAAAATTTGAAAAAAGGATTTAAATCATGCTTTACACATATGTATTTGTCCGAATTCTTAAGAAATCAACGGAAACTTAAAAATAGTGAAGAAGTTGATGAAATCATGTCATCAACCTGGATCAAACAACATCCGAAGAATGTTTAATTACAGGCTGTCAAGAGCGCGAAAAATAGTTGAAAATGCATTTAGTATTTTAACAAAATGATTTCGGATCTTACTAGACGCAATTAACTTGCCTCAAAAGTCGAAAAAATTTCTCTAGCATGTGTGGCACAACTTTTTAGTCGACAAAAATTGTGAAAAGTAGTCAGAAACGAATATTATCGTCACTAAACTAATTCTGCAAAAGTTGTTTCAACAGGGCGGAAACAGGTCATCCACTAGAGCAGCAGAAATTAGAACTTTTCTTCATTTTTTTTATGGGAAAAGTAGGTACACGAATTATAGAAAAAAGAAAACTTAAATAGCATACATACTAACAAATAACTATACAACTATACTAACAAATAGGCTCTAAAATATTTAAATAACACATTCATTTTCTGACTCGAATGTAAGTTGAACAATATAATGCTACACTTCCCTTGTTATATTTTTTATCAGGTATAGCATCATTTTCCACTGTAACTAATTCTGAACCACTCGGAGAAAGTGGTGTATTACTTTTATTTAAAATTTTAATTATTACAACAATATTGAAGTCCTAATTATTCATTCGTTATTTGACAGCAGCAAATCATATTGCGCAGAAGTGCTATGCGCTGATTTACTATAGAATTAATAGAACATTTTCAAAGACATTTTTGCTATCAGATTTACCTGGTAAATTAGACAAAAAGTGTATGTTTTACACGATGTCTAATTTCTGATGGCTAATTTTCTATCTAATTTCTTGGCAAAACAGACATCGTCTAAAACGACATTACTGAATTAATTGACATATCATTGACGAAGAGGGCGGTCTTATGGTTTCGATACGACACATAGAAGGAATTCATAAGAGTATATTTTTTTTAATCTGGTGATATACAACTGTAGTCGCAGATATTCACAATGCCACTGGGCAGCAAGCATGCACATGCAGGACTTCATTCGAAATAATGTTATTTAACAATATGGTTCATCTGCGGTAGTATTTCGAGTGAAAATCTGAAACCAAAACACAGCAGAAGAATGAATATTATATATCACTGGAAAAAAAATGAAAATCCGATAACATGTAAATTCAAACCTTACCATTTTGTTCATGGTTTTCGCTAACATTAGAGGTAAACATTAAGTGTAAGAATGTGTTATAGTATATAATACGTTCCAACGTATAATGTTTAACTCCAATCTACTTTTTACGTTATTTAAAAAGCAAAATTTGACATAGTAACACACTTGATGGATACAGCCAATTTACAATCACGTAACAAATTTCGACAATTAAAATTTCAAAGCTACAAAAATTTTCTACGCGTATGTTTTTATTGAAATTAATATTTAGTAGTTTTTTAACGAAATTTTATAATATAAATTACAAACAATTATAATGAGTACATAAAATTTTCTAATGAATTCATAAGCGTAATACATAAAAAAAAATATGCCTAAATTAATATGCAAATGAAGTTAATAAACAGAAGGAGTATGTAGGGAAATGTTATTTTACGTATAAATACTATATGAACCGATATTTGTTGTATGTGTGTAAGTAGAAGAGCTACTTCTCTTTTACCATTGTTTCAAATGTGGTCTTTCATGGTGTATCAAGTGTACAGTGTAGAGGAGGATTACGTAACCATTGCCACAATAAATAACATGATTGTCGCCCCATTGTTCTTCGCTAATCAATCTCAAAAGCGACTGTTATAGACGATCAACTAACACTAAACTGATCCGATCTTGTATTCACAAACGATGAGTATTTCAAATGATTTAATTACAAAAAGATTTGACAAATACAGTATTTTGAGTCAAAATTTAAATGTATAGAAAGTGAAGAAATCGGACCAAAAAAGTAAAAAAATAAAGTAAAAACCGCTTAAAATTAAAAAAAAAAACTAGTACAGTAGTTTCTATTTTTATTTTTATATGAAAGCTTTCTAGTTACTCTCCATTTAGAGGGCAGTAAAAGCCGGAATGCATTAAAAATCAATTTGTTCTATATCTCAATCAAGCAATAAAGTTTCCTAACATTACTTTACAGCACGCTCAATTGATCTCATCATCGTTGCTGTGGCGAAGACCAGCTTGATGCATCTTCAAATATAGAAAAGTAGATATTTAGTTAGCTAATAGTAATCATGGTCGTAGTGCAATCGATATCAAACCAGGTAGCAGACTTCTACGAAGAGGAAATTTACAAACTAGTCCAATAGAATAAATACCTTAAGCATTGAAAAAAATTGTGCGGACAATAATATAATATAATTCATATAAAATCTGTTTAATTCTTTTTTACTTCTCTAACATAACTATGTTCAGTATTGTGTTTAATTTTTGTGCAAATAAAATGTTACTCACCCTGACTCACTAGAAAAAACTGTATTCAAATACAATAACTACTAAGTGGTGATCGTAAACTTCACTCTACATTTCCTGTACAAACTAATTTATAAATAAAACTAGTCGAGTATTTAATATTTAGGAATCTATCTTTACATCTTAATTCTTTTGTGAAAAAATTTTCAGCACAGGAAAAAATAGAACGTAACTTCTGTCTAAATTATAATTTCTAGCTAGCCGTGTCTTTTAGTTTTTAATAAATACCTGTACCTACGCGAATAAATTCAAGATTAAAATTACACTCGATTTACTTCCGAAACAAAATTAATTTATTCTTAGATTTTTATTATAATCTATTTCAGCAAATAAAATCCCCATCAGGTTTGTAGTTCAAATAAATCTTCTCTAATCCGATCAGAGTCTTCGTCATATCGATACATAATAAAGACGCTGTTTCAGGTTGACAGGATTCATTTGGTTTGAAGTTTTGAGAAAGTACATACATAATATGTGTACAGTGAATACCTGGTTGTAAACATAAAAAATACATATACATACATATTAGATAATTGGAAACATTCCCAGAAGTTTTAGCAATCCTTGCCGGAAACGTAAAACCGGAAGATGAAAACTCCAAACCTATGTTATCATCTTTATGAATAAAATAGGATAGGTCTACGTAGTTAACATAATAATTAAGACGATTTAAGTTACGTATAGTTTATCTATATACATAGGTGAAGTAGTTCTTGTATTAAATAATGACATTCATTGTTATATCTTCATGCGGCTTGCTTGAATTGTAATCACATTTTTGGCAAATATGGAGGTATTTCCGTCTATAACCTCAAATCTAAATATAAATAATCATTTTCATTCGCTGATGCTGTAGTTTAAAATGTGACTAGAGATAAAGACACGAGACATCCATGATAACGAATAACGCAAATTTTTTAAAAAGAAATGGTTCGATGTGCCTCCAGATAAAACTCTGGAGTAAAGTGATACGTTGTAAGGGCATTTGTTTCACAACAATCTCTTGTAGATTTTCTAGCACTAAAATGTGAGAACTTTAATGATTAGTCGTGTCATCAAGATAAAGCCTCGTTATTGAAAATGATTTCTTTCGAAAATCACTTGTTCCCTAATCTATTCAACGACTTCCCATCGCTGTGCGTGGTCAGCAAGTTTTAGTTTATGAGTACGGTATAATGAAACTATATGAAACTTCTTAAAATTCTTAATTACACTGTCGAATTAATGTTCATGAACTTTCAGTAGTACCACAATGAACTGCATCGATGTTTTGTGTTAAACGACCTTGTCAAGGATTATTATATGCGTTCTGGTAATGTATAGTACTCTATTTTTAATATCTCTGAACTGTTAGTTACTATCACGCTAAATTTTATCTTGTATGAATTTTGAGAAACCTTTTATTATTATACATTGTACAATATAGATTTTTTGTCACGCTAAAATTTATAAAACACAAGAAGAAATATAGAAAATGTTTTTGTATGTGAATTTAAGAAAAAAAAACAATAGCGTAGGATTTTGTAAGCTTTACCAAGCATATTTTAAATTTACACTATTAGTCTATACGGTCTATACGGAAAGTAAAATCTTGAATATTTTATGCTTCACGCTACCTGAAATTGGTTGTCAAGGATATAAAAATTACTCAAGAAGCATGATCATACAAAAAATATACTTAGCCATTATTATTAGTCATAAAAAAAAACGCGAAATAACCTCTGAAAACAATTGTGAGACAACGTACAAATTTCAAAACAGCTAATTAACATTAATTTTCTTTGCATTTTATAAATGTAAAATAAGTATTCTTAAGTAAAACTCGCCATTAAAAAAAATTAGCGGGCCACAAGTGCAGAACGTAACTCGGAACATTATAATAGAAATTCCTTCGAAACGAAGTAACTATACGTAATCAAGATTGGTAAATTATATAGCGGTTGAAGTCAGTATTACATGATTCAAGGGGTAATCCACTTTTCCAAGAAGAAACTGCATACCTTCATCTCTTATTTTTGTTGTAAATTACCGCGAAATTTGGGTATTTACGTCCAGGTAAAGGAATAAGTCACAAATAACCGCAAAGATTATAACGATGCGAGTCGAATTGTAAATAAGAACGCTAATGCGATAAAGATTGTTTCTGGCTAAAATCAAAAAGTGAATTCATCTTGCAGTATATGTCTATTTTTTGCTTGCATTTTTAACTCTAATTCGTTTTAAAAATGATAAGACTAAAACGTTATTGTTGCAGTATCATATCATTGCCTTAAAATAAGAGTATGTGAAACTTATTAAATATCTCGAATATAACCACGCAGGTATTTTTTTGTAGAACAAAAAGTGTAACAATCGAGTGGTGTGGTGAAGTGTAATCTAATGATTACAGCATTTGATGTCATAAGCCCCTCAAAAAAGAATGTAGTTCGACCGTAAACAGTATTTTTCTCGCTTTCACTAAAACACTTACAGCACATGCTCAGTTGTCAGTGTAGTGTAGAGACGGATTTCTTCTCAATGAATTGTATATTGAAAGTATGTATATTTAATATATCTACTAATATTCGTTTTCCGAGATATTACGTAACCTCCCTCAAATACTCGCTATCTGGCTTTCGCCCCGGGCCGAGATCTACCCTTGTTGCTAAGCAGTTTAGTGTGCGATAAGTCGTGTTAGTGTAAAAATATTGTTCCGAATATACTTCATTTGTGTTATAAACTAAATAATGTTAATTTGTTGCCATTTAAAGACATTTCTGTTGAAAAAAGCAAGAATTTCTGCATAATTCGAGACAGGTAACTACTCGCTACTAGAAATTGCACAAATCGACGGAGAGACAAACAGTTCAATGGTTTGCTTACGTGATAAAACAAAGCATTCTTGCAATAAGTTCAGAGATATGCAGTTTTGGTAGAAGGATAAAAACGTATTTTCGTAATGATTGCCATATCATCAAAGTTGTGTTCAGTGACGAAACACGCATAGAAGGGCTCACTGAAAAAGCTATATTCGTCAGAGCTTACATATTGAGAATTTAGAATTACAATGTGACATCTACTTTCATAAATATTATGCAAAGTTGTTATGAACAAATCGTAAAACCTAAGCAAATAACAGTAGATCAAGTTAACTATTGGCTCAATAATAATAATAATTGTGAATTGTCAAACAAGAAAGAGATAGCTTGTACAAAGTTGATAAAAGAACAGAGCGAACAATTGACTAGAATAATTATAAGGAATGCAAAAATTATTATAATCGCCTATTAAGTTACTAAAAATAGTTTTTATGAAAATGAAATTGATTCCGCTAAAGGCGATACCAAAAAAATGTGGCAGAAGTTAAAGAACTTAATTGATAATAAAAAATTATATTACCTGGTTTTATAGACTTTCCAAACGGTAGAAAAACAGAATTGAAAGAAATTTCTGTTGAGTTTAATAGCATTTTCATAGATAGTATACAAGATATCCACGATAGTATTAAAACTGTACAAGATGACAATGGATTGAATAGCGTAAAATGTAATTTTTCAAGTTCTTTAGACAAGCTCCAGAGAATTAATATAAGAAAATTAACTAAGGTTATCAATTCAATGAAAAACAAATCTACAACCGACGGCATTGAACTAAATATAGTAAGAGACGCACTATCCATCATAGGTAACACATTGTCAAACATTATTAATGAGCCCTTTCAAGAAGGAGTTTTTTCTGCAATATGGAAGACTGCCATTGTAAAGCCGATTCCAAAAGTTAATAACACCAAAAAATGTCAGGAGTTTAGACCCATTAATATGTTGCCGACATTGGAAAAGGTTATTGAGCATATAGCAAAAGAACAACTTGAAGCTTTTCTGGAAAAAAAAAA
>ML219261.1:0-14259 GCA_004785975.1 Popillia japonica
ACAGTGCCGTGACCTATGAATGAGATCTAGACGGTCCGGCACTGTTGAAACGATTGATGCGAGTTTAATTAATTTGAATGTTTAATGTTATCTTCAAGGTTACAATTTCTCTCCTTTTACACTTGCGGATGATGTGAAATTATTTAAGAAAAGTTTACGGGTAAGTTTTCATAAATAATTTCACATATTAAATTTTAAAAAATACTCCTATATTTTTATCTTCGTTAAGGTTCAAATTGCGTGGTAAATTCGGCAAAGACCTTGCAGAACATATTTCGTAATGGGAAAATTGTCGATAATGCAATAGGTCAGTTGCATTCATTGTAGAATGCAGCCTTCGTGCGTAGTTGCAGTAGAGGTCTTTTGAATAGGTAATGTCTAGACTAAAGAGGGCACAAAATTGTTTTGTTGCTGTTGTCGAAATGTTTGAATATCGGGGGTGTGTGGAATCGGTAAACAGTGTTGTGTAATCAGATTATTAGGTAACATTACGTAATCAATTTTTCAATTTGTTTTGCTTATCAAAACCCCTCAAGCCCAATGCTTCAATTAGCTCTGTAATTCGTTTTATATGAAGACCTTATACCGCCTGTGGCACAAAATAAGTACAGATTAATTGCAATGATAAATTGTGTGCCAAAAAATTTGAGTTCTACATGTACAATAAGACTCAAAATGTCTGATTGAGTTGGCAGCCTTTCTGGACCACATTTTGAGTTTTGTACTTAATTGGTAATGTTCAGTTAGGAACTGTCAGCTAGTATCATTTGTGTTGAAATCGAATAATTCAGTACCGTGGTATATATTTCTTTCGTGTGATTATTTTACTAAGTGCTTCTTTTATTGTGTAGTGAGGCATTTGATAGCAATGTTGATAGCATCATCTCATGATTAGTAATAGCTGTCAAAGCAACTCTCATTCTTGATATTACAACATACAACATGAAGTTATTCGTGAAACGGCAACTTTATAACAAAAATCAGGTTAACCAACTCAATCAATCATTGTTACTCTCACTGTATATGCAAGACTAGACTGGCTATAAACATTCCTCAGTCAAACTGACAGTACGTATATTTGCAGTTTGAGAGGACTGAATTTATTGCATCAAAGATATAGGTTAAACTTTTTTTAATTAATTTAATACTAAACGAAAGATTGGTATTCCATGTAGAGTGGTTATGCATATAGAGGCGTATTTTGGCGATGAACGCGGTTCGTATGGTTTTGGAAGCTTTCGTTTTGGCGATGAACTTATGACGTCATGTTGAACACGGTTCGACGAACACATGAACGCAGGTTGAGAGGAGTGTTTAGAATCTGCGTTCGTTAATAATGAAGTTTCTCGATAAAATCCGTACAATACAGATGGCGTCAAGTCGACAATTTTTACATTCACTTTGAGGTTATTGCAGGTTATTGTTCATATTATTGGTACTCATCATCATATTATTAATTATATATAGAGGTATCGAAATATTTTAATTGGGATGCGTGAGCAATACTAGACTAGGTGAACAGAGATAAAATCAGCACTTATCACATTTGTAAATAGCATAACTTGAAAACTATAACAGATAAAATAGTACTCTCCGAGACGCTTTTGTAGAAAATTTTATGCTTACAGAAAAGATCTTACAAATTTTTTGATAGCTTGCGCCGTATTGAGGCTGCATCTGCAAAAGAAGCAAAAATATTATGAAAACGTTCCCTTTTTAGCAGACGCAGCCTTAACAGCGCAAGCTGTCAAAAAGCTATCAAAAAAGAGATTCTATATATGTATGTATGATTCTGTTATTTTTAATATGATTGATAGGCTTAAGTTAAATTCAGCAATTGATATCAGCGTTTTACCTTTACCAAAGTACCATAGAGTTATAAGTAAACATTTTTCTTGAGAAATAGGTAAGTTTCCCCCGTGATAAATAATTGGTTTTATTTGTCTGCTGATTATTTCCAAAATCTTTTGGAACACATGTCGTGACATTCTAAAGAAATCTGTATTTAAAAAAGTAGTAACCAGTAACCATTCTTCAAAATAGCTTGGTCTAGTGGGTTTTTCACGAATAATACTGCACAATAAAAAATTTGGCGTTTTCACAAAATTTTTCCCAGCTTGTTTGTTGTCCTCACTGGTCCTCACCATATATTTAATTCGCAATTACTATAGTAAGAGCTTTTGAGTTCATTTTTGAATAACTTCTGTAACAGTCAATAATTTTAATAACAAAAGGTTATAGGTTAGTTTTTTCAGGGAATGGTGCATGATTAGGAACACCACGTTTTCGCGCAGACTAACATGACGTCATCATTTCATTGATCGCGTTCAAAAATACCATGAACCTTGTTCGTCGCCAAAATACGCCTCTGTTAAATCTCTAAATTGTCATTGATTTCATCTATCTAATCCATACTGTGAAAATAAATTTCATGGTGTTCATTGGAAGTTCCAAAGTGCTGCACCCTAATAATAAAGATTATAGTAGATTTCAAAATAGGTGTTGAAGATGGTAAAAACTAAGCGCTGCTGATATTTCGTAAGTGAACGTACGATTCACTAGATTAGACGTATGTTATCAAAGTGAGAATTGCCAATTCTTAATACGTCTTTGTAAAATTAACTTAATTCTGACTGTACAAATTGGATTAAATTTAATGGTAGCACAATAGTAGTAAGCTTTGCTTACTCCTCCTACTCCTTAAAGTGACAGCTGTCAATTAAAGGCAAGCGACGCGGATTAAATTAGTCCGAAACCTGTGGATATTATCGTGTGATTATCGTTCACTTAGGCCCTTAGGTCCAAATTTTATTTACTTATACTTCATGCGCAAGATTGTGTTGATAGTCGATCACGAAATTTTGGTAGATGAGGTTGGAATATATATGTAATTCAAAAGCAATTCAAAAGTAACAAAATTACGTGCTAAACCAGTGGAATAAGTTTGAGCCCAAAGTATAAATTTGGACTGAGGATAATTATTGGCTGCGTTCATAACAACTGAGCGCTCCGTAGCGATTAGTGGATTAATGTTATGAACGACGTTATAACAAGTGAGCGCTCAGTGAGCAATCGCCATTTTAGACAGCCAAAAAGATTTCGCTACTTTGGGAGCGATCAGTGATCACCAAACTTCACATACCATTCAAGTGTCAAAAATGACATTCGTGTAAACTGCGTCAACAACGAACATTCTGCTGTTCAGATGTGGCACTGATCGCTACGCTTTACTTGGTAGCAACGGAGCGATCAGTGCCACAACTAAACGGCAAAATCTCCGTTTTATTCGCGATTTACACAAACGTCATTTTTGACACTTGAATGGGTACATAAATGGGTACATATGGTTTGGTGATCGGTGATCGCTCACTTATTATAGTGTCGTTCGATAATATTAATCACTATTCGCTACGGAGCGCTCAGGTGTTATGAACGCAGCCATATTAATAAAAGTTAAAATATGGTCAGACGTCAAAGTGACAGCTGTCATTTTTGGAATATGTCTTCGTAAAATATGGTAAAATATAATATTGGAATATTGGATTAAATTTAATAGTAATAATCTTTGTTTATTCTTCATTTTGAAGGTGAACCGTAATTGTTATTTTTGTGACCGTTGTATTAAAGGGTAGATAAGGAAGTATTGGTGTTTGTGTGACACTATCGTGCTCTTACTTAATACTAAAATCTATATGATTTCCTGTTTAGCTTACAATCAACAACTACTGATAAAATAATTGCGAAGTACGTTATCTCAAAGCCAGGATAGGTTGTTGCTTGGTTAGCATGTTCGCTTTGCAACCTAACAAAGGGTTGGACGTTCACGTCCTAGCTGAGTTTGGTAATTTTTAAATGGGATAAAAATTAGGAAACATGTTTTCTTCTCGGATATGTAAATAAAACCGTAAGTCCTACATCAATACGATGTTTGGCACATAAAGAAACCACTGCTGGAGGTTGGAACACCTTCAGTCACGCAAAATGGCAATTGAGGACACAATAAGCCTTTTCTTTTAGGCTGCAGTATGCGTATAGAGATGCATGGCAATTTTCGATATTCCTAGATCTCGTCACAAATGTCAACTCAAAACAATCTTGTAATCTGCTTGTAATATTGTAAGGCATGCATTAGGAATAGTTATTTACGATACAAGTGTTAAAAGTGCCATTTTATTTCACGAGTAAAAGTTTGCGACACGAGCGTTAGCGAGTGTTGCAATTTAGGAGTGAAATAAAATAGCATTTTTAACACGTGTACCGTACAATATTTTTTTACAAACACAATTTTTATTATAAAATATAATGAAACTCCACTGACCAAATCTGACAGCTCATGAACACCTCATGAATACCTTTTGACTGACACAACTGCACGCAACCGTTAAATTACGTCAAATTAATTTGTCACAATTTCTACAAAATATGAGTTCGTGTATTAATAAAGAAAATGAAGTAATACCGAGTACAATAATTGAAGCCGCTGATAAAGCGACATTAGATAGATAGATTAGAATATGTAATTTTCATTGTAATAAAAATCATTTGATATGTACGGAATTTTCTATTTAACGTTCTCAAAATCAGTGAAAATCATTACATTAGTGACCCTTAATGCATGATTTTTTATTAATGAACGATTTTGATGGGTTCCATGGTAACCAAGAAAATCAACAAAATCAAACGTCAAACTAAAACACTGTTCGCTGTCATTATTAGTGTTTTGTGTTTATAATTGTTAAATTTGGTGGTGATTAGCGTTGAATTCTTCCAATCAATGGAGGTGGATAAAAATTTTACATTAACTCCGCCGGAAGTGGCAGAAAGTGCAATGAGAAACAAGTAAAGCATTATTAACTAAATTTCTCGATCATTAATCGCCTTCATTAATGTACTTGTTGGTTAAATAACTATTAACACGCTACGCTATAAAATCGCATCTTTAAGTAAAGTTAGCCGTGTTCAAATGTCAACTTTTAACGGTGTTTGCAGAAAAAATATTTATTATGGTGATAAGAAGCAGCTTAGAAGACCGCTGCACACATTGGATTCAAGTGGTGGAAAAAGAAGTTTTGAAGTCGAATGTCTTTGACTTTAAAACATTACAGTAGATGGCCAATGAATTATAAACTCCAGAAAGACTAAGTAATTAAATCCAAGTAAGACGGAAAAAGTAATTCTATTATTTTTAAGATTTTATTAAGATAATGTACGCTATACGCTGTTATTATGATCGTACATTACACTAAATTTATCAATATCTGGGGTTTCCATCCTTCACTTTTAATACTTCTAGTGCTCTAGTATTCGCCGAGGCATACTTTCAATACAACTATTAATTGTGTCTTTAATTACGGATCATTAAGGCATACATCCGCAATTTTTTCTTTGAGAATTACTGAATTTGTGATGTTTGATTGCTTCACATTGGCTTTTGAGGGTGCCCGACAATTCTCGATCAGATCAAAATCCCTCGAATTCCCACATCAAGGAAGAAGAGGAATATTGTGTTCTCTGAGGAAATTACTCAGTGATTTTGCTTTGTGACAATGTGCACCATCCCGCATATACTTACATAGGTATATACATATACAGTCTAGTGTACAATATACAGTCTAGTGTACAGTGTACTGATATCTTCAATATGGAGACGTAAAATACCACCTAGTACTCTTAAATACTCATCAAAGTTAAGTCAAATACCGACGAACGTTTCTAATTCATTGGCCACCTACTGTACTTATATATGTTTTATGATGCAAGAATTGCACATAAAATGAAGGCTGTGGTAAGCCAAAGATTTTGGAAGCGGTAGAGTTTTGGTTTAGGTAGAGTTATTCATTATTCATTCAAGCTAAAAAAATCTTTGTGTGTGTATCGGTTAGACGTGAAAAAAGGCTAGAAAAAAGTAAAGAAATATTTAGTCTATGTTTGGTAATGCCCTCCATAATATTTTATTCGCATGCAGAATATGCCTTAATTAAAATTATTTGAACTTAAAAATTATATAAAAATGAAAACACTAGAAAATTTAGCAAACTAAAGTTACACTAACTAACTGTTTTTAAAATACAAAAATTTGAACAAGTAACAAATTAAATACAACAAATTGTCGTAAAAGAAGTGAAGCTTAAATATTTCTATTCGCACAGTAATAAGAACATAATATTGCTTAAAAATGAAACAAAAAACTTACCTGAACAAACAGCGCAAATTTGTCTCCAATTTTGGACTTTAACTTCCGCTTTATTTCCTGATGATTCTTTTCCATTCAGCTGTAGTTTTTCCTTAACTATTTGATCGCAAGAATCGGACATTTTTCCTGCAAAGATCACGCTAGTTCATCGGCTTATTTAAAACGACTCTCGTGCGAAAAGTTTTCGCGACTATTAAATATAGTTACGACGGATACCTAAGGCATATAAAGGCATATTATCGGCGAGAGCAGTGAATGACCTCAATGTCTTAACATGGAAAAATAGCAAACGGGCAATTGCATATACACGGTGTTTTATTAGTATTGTATTCATTTAATCTAATTTGCATTCGGTATTATGTTTCTCACACACACGGACGCCTTTTTAAAATAAATGTTAATGGTACGAGCAATGTTAAATTCGGTCTTCAAGGACCCTTGAATTATATATACAAATCTTCTATAATGCTAGGACGACGAAATAGAAATGCTTTCTTTCGCTATTTCAATATAATATAATGGGGGACAAAGTCGATATGGGCGCTATGGGTAGTAAATTTTAACGAAAACGGCGGCGACTATGGTAGGTGATTCTTTATTTTTTTTTTTGGATTCTTTTTAGAACCGAAATTTACTGCGATAGTTTTGGGGAAAATTTATAGGTCAATGAATAGTGGTCGGATACTCGAAAGCTTTTAAGTTTCAGTGGTGTATGGAAGTCGAATTAAGAAAGTATTATAAATGAAAGATGTGGTTATACTGCACCGTTCCTAAAAATTTACGGGGTAGTTTGGTTTAATTTATAAAATGCAAGGTGATGTATAGGTATAGTATAGGAAGTAAACTATTATCGGTACGCTGTAACTGGAGCAGAACAGATTATTGTTTTCTGTAGCGAAGTAAAATGCAACAAACCGGCGAAGCTGTGTTGTAGTTTAAATTTACGGGCGAGAAGTTCAAAAAATATTTAGAAGAACAATTGAATATTACGCAAAAAATATTTTGAAATTATCAATGAATTTTATATATGTAATTTAATATTCACGGATACAATATATACGATCTTTTAATATTCATTAGTGAAAGATGGAAGCTGTTTTCTTTAGGATTCTTTGCAATATCCGAAATGGAAAGCTTCGTAATAAATCTAAAGGGTGTTTCAATAAGCGCGCAAGATTTGAATTGCGCGCCATGTTTGACAGTCATGTCACATGGATTATGACGTCACAGATCGAGCATTACACGGTAGAACAACGCGTCCTGAAAATTATCAAAATGCTGTAAGTTTAATTGCCACTATTCGTAAAGTGCGTCCAATGTTCGGTCGAAATAATGTGCCTAATTCATCTACTGTGAAAAGAATAATCGAAAAATTCGATAGGACTGGTTCGGTTAGTGATGTGAAACACAAGATACGAGCTCGTAGAGGTCGTTCAGAACAAAACATTACGGCAGTTCGCGAGAGTGTGATAGAAAAGTCAGAGACGTCAATTCGCCATCGGACACAAGATTTGGCCATTTCAACAGGCACTCTTCAGCGAATTCTCACTAAAGATTTACAGCTGCATGCCTACAAAATCCTACTGACTCAATAACTTCTGCCAGTAGACCATGAATAGCGAAGAGAATTCGAAGAGAAAATGATTTTGCTAACAAAATCATTTTCAGTGATGAGGCCCATTTTCACCTAGATGGCTTCGTTAATAGGCACAACTGTCCCATTTGGGGCTCAGAAAATCCACGAATGATTCATCAGAAAGCAATGCATCCACAACATGTCACTGTATGGTGTGCATTATGGTCTGGAGGAATAATTGGACCATTGTTCTTCGAAAACGAAGATGGTAATGCAGTAACGGTGAATGGCGAACGTTATCGTGCTATGATAACACAGTTTCTTGTGCCTAATTTGGAAGCTATTGATCTTGACGACATGTGGTTTCAGCAGGACGGTGCCACATGTCATACCGCCCGTGAAACATTGACGATCTTGCAAGAGTTTTCTCCTGGTCGTGCCATTTCCCGATTTGGTGACCAGAATTGGTCTCCACGCTCTTGCGATTTAACGCCTTTAGACTTCTGGCTGTGGGGTTATGCCAATAAGCCTGCAACCATCGAAGCATTGAAAGCCGAAATTAGACGCTGTATCAATGAAATACCACCACATGTATTCAATAACGTTATTGAAAATTTCATCAAAAGGGTACGCATATGCCAGCAAAGCCGTAGCGGCCATTTACAAGATATTTTGTTTCACACATAATTTCCAAATGTATATTTTCTAAATCAATAAATATTTCAATACTTTGCTACAGAAAACCATGTTTTATTGAACACTGAAATCTTGCGCTCTTATTGAAACACCCTTTAGTTAAGGAAAATGCAGGATTTCACATGGATGCATCTTCTCATAAAGCTCACATTTACTGAGCCTCCAAAATTTTAGGTTAAAAGGACAAAACATCTAGCTTTAAATGCTGTCCACTACCAAATCTTTAATTTGGAATTTAGCTTCATTGTCTGAAATGCCAAACCATCCACTCAACCAGGATTGGATGCCCAACTCCAAGTATCAGAACCTATTTGCATATGCGTATGCAAAGCACATAAATTTGCAATATCAGAAATTCGTTGGATTTTTGATATCAGATTTCGTAAAAATGTATTTTATAATTCGATATATTGGGATATTCTAAGGTATATTCTATGATGGTTTTTGAAAAACTCCTTCGTTTAGAAGTAGAACATTTGTAACAGTAACAAACATTTTATTATCAAAATTCTCCACTGGAGTAGCGTAAACTATAACTTCAGAGATCCCCAGAAGAAAACATCGAGAAGGTTTAAGTCTAGGATCGAGCAGGCCATGTGTGCGGCCCACCTCGATGAAACCAGCGATCTCCGAATATTGTTAAAAATACACAAGCAACCAAATGTAATCTTCTGGTGCACCATCGTGCATAAATAACATTGCAATTCTTGTTGCGTATGATCGTCTACAAACTCAGGCAACGTTGCTTCCAAAAAGTTGCGATACATCTCGCCAGTAAGTCTTTGTGGTAGAAATATCGGTCCAATTAGATATTCATACACAATTCCAACTCAAACATTCAACGAGAACTGATGTTGAAAACAATCTTCACATACCTGATACGGATTTTTATCTGCCCAACATAATTGTTATGACAATTCCATACTGCATTTCTTGAGAAACTGGTTTTATTGGTCAAAAGAACCTGAGACGGGAATAGAAAAATCTGAACTAATTTTTGCAATATTCATTGACATAATGCCTGGACGTGTCCAATGTGGTATGGATACGACAAATTGACTTTAATAATTTTCCAAACTGTCTAATTTAGATACAAAGTATTTGCAATTTTCCGCGTGGAACTACCAGGATCTTCCTTTATTATGCAGATTCTGTTCCAATTGTACCGTTCTTGCAGTCATTGATCTTCCTCGCCCTCGACTTCGTTTCAATGAGCGTTTTTCACGAAGATGTCGATAAATGTTTTCAAAGGATTTTCGCCCGAGGATATTACGGGCAGGAAATCGTTCAATTTTACATACAACCGTCTAGGTCTAGCTTTTAATGCATTGCCATTAGCAAGTCCATAGATGAAATGCATGTCAGTCATCTCAGCGTTGGTACACATCATGACAGAAGACTTATATATAGAGGACGATAAATATTAATGGTTACGTTTACACCGACACCTTAGTACGAGAACTAACCATATGAGAACTATATTAGCACAAATGATTTCGTACGATCGGTGTAATCACTTGCGCACCAAATTTGTTCGGTCCTGTGCTCACAAGAGGGCCGAACCAAATATAATTCGGAACTGAACCAACTTTAACGGTATAAACGCACTTGGACTTGACCAAACGTGACCAAACGACCAAACTCAAACATGTCATCTGCTGATCATGTGATTATTTGTAGTTGTTGCATGTTAGCACTATAATTTACGTGAATTTAGGTTATGTATCTTTTATCTATCCACATATTTATATTTGACAGGTCCAGAATGGTTCCAAATTCCAAACATTCGGTAATCGTTGTAAACACGAAGACTTATCCCTCCCACTTTAGTTCCGTCGAACCGAACTATCTGCTTTGCGGTGTAAACGTAGCCATTGACACGTCAAACAGTCAAACGTCACTCAATCTAAACAAATGCGATCGATGCAGCCACTATTAGAAAAACAGCTGTTTCAGGTGGTTGAAATCGGCAAAATTACAACGCATTGTTAACAATTTTTTGTATTTAATAACCCCATTGACGTGCACCAAACTTTTATTTACATTAATACTTTCAACAAATATCGAATATGAAACAAAGGGGGTTTTCAAAAATCATCATAGGAAAAAATATTCTTAGAATAGGCCAAGGGATAACTCCTGCCAGAGCAGGACGGAACAGCTCTTTGAAGAAGTTGGTGGTATCTTCACAGAAACATCAACTGAAAATTTATTTATGTGGAAATACCCGTAGACAACGGCAGTGACAAGCTATGCTAAACTATGTTTCAGTAAATCATATAGCACAGAATGCTTGAATGCTATTTAACTTGCATTCCTTTTCATTTAGGTGCGGAGTAGCATGCTTAAGAGGCAAATTTACGGCCTGGAACGATGCAAGCTATCCATAATTTTATTGCTAAACGGATAATGGAATCAGGTAGCGAAAAACAGCGTAGCTAGCTGTACAAACAGACTAATCAAATTCTTTTATATATCTAAATGAAGATTGTTGACCAGCTGTGGCTCGCAACTCGCAAAAAAATACTGTCTTACTAGCTGAGTAGACAAAAAAATTTCTACCTGTTTTACAACCTTTTGTCAAACATAAGAGACCATCCAAAATTTAGTTTACTTGATAACTGTATAAGTCAGCATTTTGGTACTGTCGTTTGAAAATTTGCCAACTGCTAATTTCTGAGGAAATTCGATAACGAGCACAAGTTGCAAATTTTAAAGAAGAAATAAGAATTCGGCAGGAAAATGTTTCAAGAATGCGTAGCGTTATGAAAATATACTGAGAAATTGAATTTATTTTAAACTCGGTCATTTAGCAACAAAAATTTCAGTTAACAAGTTATCTTATGATTTTGGTGGCCTTGAGAGCGCGGAGATGATTACATCCTTTTTGAAGTTTATTAAAAAAATTGCATCCAATATTGAAAGTTTGAAGTCTTGTCTAAACCTAAGTGCAGGCCAGAGATTATACAAGGTGTCTATAAAAGGTCTTTACACACGTCTACCACATATTCCTTAGATCAAAATAAGCCGATTTAAGTAAACTTACCTTAGTCCAAAGTTGCTAAGTTTAGGCGCTATGCGGCCTTGACGTTAATATTTTGAAATCGTTTTTTTTTTTATAAATTCGAAACGGTGTATGCGATTTTAATAAGATTTGGCATGGTCAGTCAGTATTATTGGACGAATGTTTTGAGAAAAATTCAAGAAAATACCAATACCGGAAGTGAATGAAACACGCATGACCGTTATGAAAATTAACATATTTTTTTTGCTGTCTGTGGTAGACACACGAAATCTTTTTATTCGATAGAGTATTCAAAAACGGTTAAATTATGTCTCTTGTAAAATTTTCTTAGTTTTATTCGTTTTCGAGAAAAACAAAAAAAAGTGCATATGGTCGTGCGTTCGAAAAAAGCAAGTAATCCAGTGGCCTATGATTTCTATCATAAACAAATGAATTTCATTTGTTTATGATGACTGCATGACTACTGTTCAAATAAAGACTACAGGTAAACGAATAGGCTTAGTAAAAGTTCACGGTTTCGATTCTGTGTAACTTATTTACTACAAAAACGGCACTCTATAAGAATTGATTACTTTAATGGTTTTTTTAGGGTGATGTTGCACTGCGACCAAATGATCTATTGTGCCCTGACTTAAGATGTCCCCATACAAAAAAAATCAGCTCGAGTTAAGTCTGCAGAACGCGGTGGCCAATTTACAGGAGCGTCATTACCTCTACCTATCCATTTGTTTGGGTATGTTTGATTTAGGTAGTTTCGGACATTTACTGAAAAATTTGGTGGAGCTTCATCGTGCATGCACCACATATCTCTCCGAAGTTATAGAGGTAAATCGTCTAACAAATCTGGCAATGAATGTATTTTGTAAAAATTGCAAGTAGATGTCTCCCCTTAAATTTTGTGGAAGAATAACAGGACCAACATTAAAATTGCCAATTATTCCAATCCACCACACATTAAGTTCAAATTCGTGTTGATAATGATTTATATTTATGGCATGCGGGTTTTCACTGCATAAACGTGTTCGTTATGGAAATTAGTTACCCCTTTTCTTGTGAAACAAACTTCATCCGTAAACAAAATAGTGTTGCCAAAGTTTAGATCTGCTTCTCTTTGCGCATTAACAAAGCAACAAAAACCCCGGGGCATTTTGGGGATCATGTTCTAAAAGATCTTGAACTGCTATTTTATGGTATGGATATAGCAACTGTTCTCTAATTACTGTGTGAACGATATCTTTACACACTTCTACTTCCCTACTTATTCCTCTAGTACTTATTTCTGGATCTACTTCAACACGTTCCAAAATTTCTTCTTCAACTTCAGAACCCCTTACAAAGCGCTGCCTTCCATAATCAGGGGTTGCAGGAGTAAAGCGACCGGTCTCCCGAAGACGTTGCTTAACGGCAGCAAACGTTGGGTGACTTGGTATTCGACGATTTGGAAATCTTTCAGAATACACCCTAACACACTGTCAAGTATCTCCTTCACAAAATCCAAATACCAACAGCATATCGGTATATTCTGCATTGGTGTATTTTTAAAGCCATGATAAATCACGAAAAGTTAAGCTTTCTAAATTATTATTAGAGCATTTAAGAAACTTTTGAACAGTAATGACAATTCAGGTATTTTAGATTTGACACTATTATTTAGCCATGCGAAATTTATAGGTGACTGGATTACTCTTTGCTTTTTTCGAACGCACAACCAACGGACTGAGGTAAGTTTACTTAAATCGGCTTATTTTAATCTAAGGAATATATGGTAGGCGTGTGTAAAGACCTTTTACAGACACCTTGTATAAAATTATGAACAACAATTACCAATGAAGAGGCAAAATACTTGTACAGCTGTACTGAATTTGGATGGTGATGTCATATGAATTTAAATTAACAGAAGGACGAGACGTTTTCAGAAAATATAGGATAATAGATGGGATTCTTGTATCAGGTGACTTGCGGGCTTCCCATTTTTTGTGGAAAAAAATTATATTATTGTTATTATTACATATTTACCTGGATCATCATCGGTTTCACCTCGGCACACTTGGTTTGTTTTTTCACTTACACATTCCATTTTAAAAGACTCACTCATAATTATTTTACAACTCGAACTTGTTCAACTTTCGAAGAAAGTTCTAGTTTAATCGTGATTTAGTATGTAGATATCGGTTCGTTTTAGTAAACTGAATTACTCTAACGCAATTGCATAGTACGGCCGTAAGTGGATGTAATTTTTTTCGTGGCTGAGATATATATGCATGCATGTATATAACTAGGTGAATAAATCATAATTATCTCTGTAAGAGTCTGTTGTAAGTAGCTCTATGTAAATTACAGCTGAAAGGGAAATTAGTATTCTAGCAGTAGCAGAAGTTAATGTGTTTATTATACATATGTACATATACATATATGCATAATAGTATTAATAAAATATGAGAATTACACGGTTGATATGCTCAAGGTACAAAATTTATTAGAACATATCCAGTTCTATAATATACATCACTTTTTTTGAAAAACTAATGAGGATGCTATCATAATTAAGTACGTGCTAGACCTATCGTGAGTGCTGCTACATGTTAGAATAATTATTATCTATTACCAAATAAAAATAACTTCTTCCGCATATTTCTTAGAAAAACCTTCTAGGATTCCTTCGGGGGATATTTTTATGGATTCTGTGTAATGCAGATCTTATAACATCAGCTATCAAAGTTGACTTAGGGGCAAATTCATAAACGCATCTTAAGTAACACTCACACTCAT
>ML219262.1:1650-28510 GCA_004785975.1 Popillia japonica
TAGGCACTCAGTACAACAATATTTATTTAAAAATAAAGTGCGATAACATTATTTACTACGTTTTAAGTCCGCTATTATTACCGTGTTTTTTTTGTTTAACGTACAATATAATTCGTAATACGTAATCTTAAAGATTAATCTTACATACATTCCCGACAAATTAACAATCAAACAGTTACAGGAACAATAGAAAATATGTTTTCCAGAAATTCGATTTAGCGAGGAAAATATTTTTAAGAATGGAATCATACAATTAACGAGTATAATGTAAGTTGTAATCGTTATAGAAAGTATATAATGTCAACCACGATTTAAGAAACCGTAGACAAACAAGTGTCCACCAATTATTTTGAAACAGCAGTTCATATATTTGATACACTTAATTTCCAATATTTTGTTCTGTGGCATTAAACAAATTGTAACTAAGACAAATGGCATCTAATAAGCGCTAGAATAGATAATCACAAATAATATTTCTTGTATATCTGATCAAAATCCATTGCATCAATCAATTTGCGGTCAATCTAAACTATGAAAGCGTGGAAGATTCGTAAATTAGAAAAATTTGCGTAAGTTTTCGATTTTAACGAAGCTATGTGGCAATTTTCGTAAAGAAGAATGCAATCATTAATAGAATCTGCTACAGACACGTTTTCATAGATTTACTCGTATAACTACTTTGCGTAACATTTTTACGACGAAACAATTGCAACAGTTTCTTTTCTTTCCACGATGACATCACCAATAAGTGCATATTACTATATTATCTTAGTACAAATACATGTACAAAACAATACAGCATCATATATGTACGCAATTTACAACTAAGATTTATTAGTAAAGAAAATAGGCACATTTTCTTTCCACCTAGCCTATTGTAATTTTTACTGAACGTAGAAATCGAGTCGAATTGATTAGTCAATGCAATAATAAATAAACAAGTATATACATAGGAGAAATTGCAATTAAGCAAAAGTCCTGACATATGGTGGTAATAATACATTTTAAATATCTAATGAAAATTAAATTATTTTTTTAACTTGGAGTATCTGTTTCTATTTGAACGCAATCGCATGTATGTAACTTATGCATTTACAAAATTTTAATAGACACACTAATGAATCAATATCTCTTTTACTGACCGGAATTGAAGTTGGCGCATTTTCTGGTTACGTTAAGGGTAATTATGGCAGCCAAATTAAATGAATTATTACTAGCAATTTATAATATATTTAATATAATTTATAATAAATATTTAAACTAATATATTACTTTTGGGTCGACCTTAGCACTACTGTCACCACAAAACTCTCTAAGCTGACCAGGCTGATACCCAACGTAAGGGGGACCAAGAACCTGTCAGCGGTCGGATTTGTGTAGTGCCATGCACAACATGGTGCTCTATGGGGCTCCTCTATGGAACAACGTAATTGGCATTCGGAAGTACGCTATGGAACTCTGACGTTTTGAAAGATCCATGCTCCTGCGGGTCGCATCAGCATTCTAGACTACATCTGGAATAGCCCTGCAAGTAATAACGGGCACCATACCCATCGATCTGTTGATTCAGGAAAGGTGCTACATGTACAAACACAGACATGAAGAGACGTCAAGAGAGGGGCACGAGATGCATCGATCAAGAGCTGGCAGACCAGTTGGACAAATGAGCACAACAAAGCTCAGTGGACCAAGAGGTTAATACCTGATATACATATCTGCGTTGGTCAACTGTGAACATCGGGAACTAGATTATTATCTGAGCCAGGCTCTAACATCGCATGGTGTGTTTAGATCTTACGCCAAACGTTTTAATAAAAACGATAATGATGATTGCATATACTGTGGAAATATTGACACGGCCGAGCATACCCTATTTAATTGTATTAGATGGGAGGTGGTTAGGAAATCTGCATACACGAACCTGGGAAGCACACTAACACCGGATACGCTGGCTTCGACTATGATTGAAAGCAATTTAATGGAAATCTATCCACAGTATGATAAGCAACATTATGAGCCACAAGGAGGCGGAAGAAAGAACAAGGCAAAGAAGCAGAGCTAGTTAGCCCGCTGCGCCGATCGCACCTGATGTAATGTCTTCTGACGGTTCTGGGCATGTTCCAAGTTTTTGAAATGCAGGAGGTTTTAGTGGGTTAACAGTACATTGCATAGTACCGGACTCCCACACACCGTCCATAAGGGATTTCCTCCTGAGTAAAAAAAATAATAACTAATATATTACATCTAAAAATGTCCAAAACGTGCAAAAGTTATTGCTGCTAGGTGTAAAGTCGCATGATAATTGTTTCAACTCGGTGAACCCCTTTCACATGCGGATGTATTTCAATTATACAGTGTGTCGCACTCTAGACGGCACCACTTCAGTATTTTGTTAATATATTATCGATTTAAAAAAATTCTTGTTGCTGATCATACCTCTTACTAAACTGCAATTTTAGGGCATGTTACTTTCCCGATCACAGTAAAGCGCTAGCTTACTGCGATTTAAAATAAACCGCAAAATTGAAGAAGTCATATTAGGATTTTTTTTAGAAAAAAATTCTGTTAGTAAAAGTTGTTAGGAATAATTTAAATAAGCTAAATCCAAAATTTCATTAAAAACAAAAAATCGAAAAATTCGGATAATTTGAAATTTAATTTTGCAAGTTTGCCATGATTTTAATTTTATTAGTTGAATTCGATAGAATAATAAAAAACGATGCTTATATGCTTAAGGACAGTATTTCCAACTAAATCATCATTAGCACTGATATATTTTTCTATTCGTCTTCTATTATTACTTGGGGAAAGGTTTTTTGTTTTTAATAAAATTTTGGATTTAGCTTGTTTAAACGATTCTGAACAACTTTTATTAACAGAATTTTTTATAAAATAATCCCTAATATGACTTCTTCAGTTTTACTGTTTATTTTAAATCGCAGTAAGCTAGCGTTTTACTGTGATGGGGAAAGTAACATGCTCTAAAATTACAGTTTAGTGAACGGTATGATCAGAAATAAAGAAAAAATAAATCGACAATATATTAAAAAATACTGGGATTGTGTCGTCTAGAGTGAGACATACTGCATATATTTATAATGCATTTTGATATTGTACATATATCCACCTCCATTAATTCCTTAATGTTTGCAGTGCTATTTCAAAAGTGTCTGACAATGTGTGGGAGTCAGGATAAGTTATTGATCATTATTTAATTACTCCGATTATTTTAAGAAATTCTTTAACTGCCTGAAATCTGTTGAAAATACTCGAAATACTTGATTATTTGCCATTGCAACTCGGATTATAACATTGGTTTAACCATGATTCATTTAAGTTAGACTGAATTAAATTAGGAAATGGGTTGATCAGATATCACTGCAACTTATAAGTCCTATTGTTCTAATTAAGTTCTAAACTACTGAAAAAGCATAGTTCATTTTTGGAATCTGTGGCTCTAACATGAACCCGATCTAAATTTTAGTCAAGGTTGTTCGAGGTAGTGATTGATTCCTCTGTTGCATCTCCGCTACTCAACCGCACACGATGTGTTCTCTAGAGTGTTTAACGCAGCTTGATTATTTGAGCACATATTCATCATGGTGGCACCTTTTCAAGTTTTCCCGGTCTCATCATTCTACAGCACAGATTTCTGCTTGCAGCTTAATTGATCTTGTACCTAGTACTATTACGATTTTTTGCTCCAACATATAAAACACTTCTTCTCACCTCCGCATCTGTGGGAAATCCGGCCGTATATCAGCGTATGAAAGCGTTTTGTAGTTTAGGTTCGCTTGTGTTCCTTGTTTGGCGGACTTGGATAATCACTGCCAACTGTTTGTCTTAGTCGAATAACTATTATCCGTTACTGTCTTCCAAAACTTAGTCGAATATCGGTGTCATTTGGTCTAGCTTCGACGATGCTCATAATTCTAGCACTTTGCTTCGTTCAAGTCCTACTTTCTTATAAAAACGATATAAATAAATAGATAATTCTAAAATATAGTAAACGTATAGAATTTTGCTTCTAATGTATAAGGCGTTGAAACAATGCACCTTGCTGGTCTTGGCAAATTCCTAGCTTATAATACAAACTCCTGTGCATATTTTGAAGCATTTCACGCGTAATACGGTCGATAATTTTTTGCCAAAATTCGTGTTGAGGTCGCTCATGTTGGTGTTTATAAATCGTGTTTTTAACGTAACCCCACAAGAAACAATCTAAAGAGGTTAAGTTAGGGGATCGGGGTGGCCATGCAATTGTTGTTGTGATGATGCGGCGATTAGGAAAAGTTTGTGATAAGTACAATTGCATAACACGGGCAGTATGTGCATCCTGCCTGATATTAAAAGCTATGTCCATGACTTGAAGACTAGGTATAATAAGTTCTTGTAATAAAGAGATTTTTGAGCAGTTAAGGTAGGTAGGTACCTACTATCTATAAAACACGGACCAATTATTTCAGTACCTACAGTTCCTCCCCACACACTTAATTTTTGAGGGTATTGAGTGTGGAGAGACACAAGATGCCTATTTGTCGTAGACTGAGGGATTGTACTGTACGTGCAAATAGAATGTGGATTCATCTGTAAATATTTTTTCTAAAAAATTCCCTTCGTCAATTTCTTTCTGCACACAAAATTCAGTTCGTCTCCTCATCTCTCTCTTCTTCATAAATTTCTTGATGAGTTTGAAGTTTGAAGCAACGATATCCTTCGCTGTTTTCAACAGCGCTGCAAACTTCAACTTCTCGACGTTCTCTTGCTTCACTTAAAATCTTTGCTCTCGGTTTTTTACTTTTGCCAATATATTTGCGGCAGTTGCCGATACATCCTGTCGATTCAAATGTTTAATGATTTTTAATATCGTAGGTACTTTTCGAAGGAATTGGTCTATTCGTTCTATACGAAGGAAAAGATAGGCGCTCTACTATTGCTGGTAGACTAGAGCCGTCGTAGTACCATTTTATTATTTGAATCCTTTCCGATGTAGTGTAAATAAACATTGTGAAACAATTGAGAAAAAGAAGGAGCGTAACAAATAAATATGCAAAACTAAAATTACAATTAAATACTGCGATGATAAAACGAGTATAATACTGCTGCAAATATGTATTAGCGTAGCTAATACCAAGACACTTTATTCTGCCAATACATATCTTTCAGCGGTCAGTATGATGCTAGAATGCAGTTGAACAAATATTACCCATCAAAACTCGCTTCGCGCATCCCTAGTTCAGTTACTGCATTATCAATTACAATGTCCTCATTTAGAGAAACCATAGGTCTACTACTGATAATCATGGCTTTTGTTTTCAATGTAATCTTTATCTGATTTATTTCAAACCACTGCACAATCACCTTTAAGCTACCATTGATTTTGTTTACGGCAAGTAGAATTTCATGATCAGCAACACTTATCATGGCACACTTCCAATGGCGTCAATATACAATATAAACAGCAATGGCCGAAGCACTGATCCTTGTTGTACACCCGAATTGGCTGTTCTTGCTTCTGACTCTTTATTCTCATATCTAGTTATTTGATATCTGTCTGTCAGATAATGTTTTATCCAAGATAGATCTGTATCGTTTATTCCATATCTACCAAGTTTTTTGACCAATCTATTTCTATCTATCGTTTCGCAAGCTCTCTCCATATCACGAAGACTGCAATCACTTTTTTACTCTTTTCTATTTCTTCTTTCTATTCTGCTATCACCATATTTTGAGAGGTTTCACAAGAATGGACTTTTCTAAATCCTGATTGAATATCAGAAAGTATTTCATTCTTTTCCAGAAAAGCTTCAAGTTATTCTTTCGTTATATGTTCAATAACCTTTTCCAATGTCGGTAACATAATAATGGCCCTAAACTCCTGAAATTTTTTGGTGTTATTTACTTTTGGAGTCGTCTTTACAATAGATGTCTTCCACACTGCAGGAAAAACTCCTTCTGAGAAGAATTCATTAATAATGTTAATAAAGTGTTATCTATGATGGGTAGAGCGTCTCTAACCATATTTAGTTCAATACCGTCGGTTGTAGATTTGTTTTTCATTGAATTGATAATTTTAGTTAATTTTCTCGTATTAATTGGCTGGAACTTGCCAACAAAGCTTGAAAAATTACATCTTACGCTATTCAGGCTATTTTCATCTAGTACTATCGTGGATATCTTGTACTCGTATACTATCTACTAAAAAGTTACTAGACTCAATAGCAATCTCTCTGTGTGAGCCCAAACCATATATTTCTCTGTTTAAGTGTTGCAAAGATAGTAATACTTTTTGAGGCTTCCATTTGAAGACATATATGTAGATCCTGAACCATATAACTTAATATAAAGATAAAATGAGAAAAAAAATCTCTGTTGAACTATATAAACAAAATTTCATGATACTTGAAATGCAATAAAACTTTATTAGATTGGCAACGAAAATCAGTAGCAGTATCTGCAAATTAGTTTAATTAAATATGTAAAACTTAATCCACTGATTAGTTTCTTTCAAATAAGAACGCGGAAGAGTTTGACAAATATGTGAATCGTCAGCATGAGAACGGTTCCAACAAAACAAGTGGTCGTTATGAGGTTTCCAAAATGCACAAAATAAGTGAGAATGGTGCAAATAGAAAACCTCACAACATATCACCAATAAAGCGATACAGACAACTCAAAGATTAGTGTTGTGCATAATGAATAATCAACATTTTCAACTGGATATCCATTTGATGATTAATATACTCATCCAGAACAGGGTGCTCCAAACGATCACCGGAGCCCCTTGGTTCGTGACCAATGCCCAGATACACAGGGATCTGGAAGTTCCTGTTTTTTACGATTACGCCATGGCACTGGCCAGAGCAACCCTCGGAAGGGCTTCTCGGTCGGAGAACCCACTCATCCGACACCTAGGTGAGCTGGACCCGGACAGACCTCCGCCACGAGTCGCAGCGAGGCGGATTCTGGAGGAGGCTTGATTTCCATCAGATGAGGAGCCACAAACACCACATCCTGAGCGGCTAGAACCGCTCAATCCTCGCAGACAAAAAGGTTCAAGGACCAAATAGCCCAAGCTTGCATAAAACGAAGACCTTAGTAGATATCGATGGGTTCTGGTAACAACTAAAGAATAATTAAGTCCAATAAGGTATGGTATAGTTTGCTATTGCTACTGATAAAGCCCGAATTCAATCCCAAATTGTACTGTATTGAGGGCAATGCGGGTAATGGTGCAAAGCGTAACAGGTTGAGGAAAGACTTTCCGGGGGTCGCTTGCATTGTCGTCCGAAAACGAGACGGTTAGGGCAGATAAATAAAAATTAAGTATTAAACATTGTATGAACGAGAAAGATCAGAAAGGTCTCCTGATTAGAATAGCATTCAGTTTTTCACCAATAATACAGATCTTCAACGACTAGGCATCTAAGCGTACGTCAAAATCAGTCGCTAACTGTCCATCAACAAGAGAACAATTTTTGTAACGAGTAATTCTTCAACTCTCCTGTTGTGTAGAGCAAGCGGTCTGGATCTAGGCATGTATATACTTCATGTTTAGGACAGACATTGACGAGAAGTTTTCTGGCAATGATCGCGATTTCTATAACAAATCTTAAAATTTTACGCCATTTGTGCAGAACAGTCAGCTTACATCCGATTCACAGCTAAGTTTAGAAGAAAATTTAAGATGGCAATCTATGCTGACTATGAAAAGACGACGCAGATCTACACAATTCATGACTAATATGATTAAGCATGTTCGGGAGTATTCGTTAGAAAACTGAACAAAGTAACAAATACCTAAATAAAAACACATTCGAAAAAATAACGAGATATGTCAAAAGTGCACCAACTGTTCCGAGGAATCCGCCATACTTATTATCTTTGAAAATTCCCCGTAGGATAGAGTATCTATAACTAGATATACATTGTATAACGAGAAAAAGGATGAAAAATGTAGTTTGATATCTATTTTCTAAAATAGATATTCTCAACATACTATTTCTAATAACATTTACGATATCTACATCACACTTTTTACTAACTAGTGATTACAAATATGAAATAATAATAAATTAAAATTAAAAGATAAAATCTTAGAATGTGTACCGTAATCTCGACAGGTTCTCCTTAATTAAATTGACATACTACAACGTATGTCAATTTTATTTTTGTGTACATTTCTGTCTACAAGTGAAACAGTTAGATATAAACCATAATATTCTAATAAAAATTGGTTTTTGGCTTGGCGAATAAAAATTTGAATATAATAGGAAATCATCTGAGCAGACTGAGCAGCACTTAAAATTAATGCTATTAAGATTGCTCAAACACAGTTCTAATTGGAAGCAAATACGAATTGGCTGTATACCAAAAGGAAAAGCGTGTAAATTAATGCAATTCATTTTAAACACATATTGTTTTCTATTTGATCAAAAATCGCATGATATTTTTCAAATACATAGGTAGTATGTTGGACACCACGTCAGCAATCCAGGCATTCTGGTAGCTATGCACTTCACGGCAATGACACAATATTTACTAAATAATTTATTGCAATCTCAATATTGAACAAATCTAGACACTCACGTATCATAATTGTTCAACTGAAACATTTTCCTCATTTTCTAATTTTAGTTTGAATTCCTAAATACCTGTGAATAAAACTGTTTACGATTAAGGTACTCAATTGTCCTTTTCTACATACAGTAGCATGTTTATCTACTCATGTCATCTGCTTTTCCTGTAAATGTTATCAAATATTTTGTTTTTATTGTGTTAAATTCTACATTCCATTTCTGCCGTGATAAAACTCCAAAATATACAATTTACGCATTAAACCTTCTTCTTAAGCACATATTCCTTATCCACAATACAGAAATACTTAACTAAAAACAAAATTCTAAACTTAATCCTCTCTGCCTATATTACAACAATCGTCTGCAATACAAACAATAGAACAATTAAGTTATTACTTGTTATATCAAAAGTGTCCTCTCAAAAAGCTATTAGTCGCATCTTTTGAAGAAAACAATTGCTGATGTATTTGAGCGCCATCTGAGCTTATCACAAGTATTTTATATGATGTAATACTTATAATTGTAATATTAATCTTTATATGAACCAAAATAATTTAATAATAGACCTTTATTATAGTGTGCCTCACTTTACTGAAATAGAACAACAAATATACGAACACGGTCTATTCCATGTTTTGTAAGATTTATTTTATTTTATTTTTATTTAAATTTCTTTAAAATAATCAATGAATCCTGAAAACACAAATAACAAAAACAAATTCAATGGTAAACATTGAAAACGAAATTAATTTGGGGGTGGTTTTCATTTACTTCGGATCGTGTCTAGTGACAGGAGGCAATTTGTTAATGTTAAATAATAATTTCCAAAATAAATGATGTAGTAATTGAGTACATGAAAAAGCTACACCTCAGAGAAGGCTGTTGTTTCCAACGTTTATGAACAATATAAGAGCGTTTCTGCCAACTTGTGATTTGTCTTTATATGCTATGATACAAGCACTTTATGTCCTGTAACAACGTTTCAATCATTGAGAACCATGCAAATCTCTTTTTGCGTAATACTAATATTTAATGGTTTTTTTTTCAACATAGTTTGTTGGTAATACCAGATAATCATGTACATGCAGTTGACCTGAACTTTAATATTCTTCCTTTAGCAGCTATTCATTAACTTGATACTCAAAAATAGGATTTGATTTTTTGTGCAATAATGACAGTTAGGTATCATTACAATACGTCATATACGTCAGTTTTTTTTTTTTTAGCAAATAAACTCTCTTCTTGATTTCTGGGTTGAAAATTAGTTAAAACATTGTTGGATACTTTAAAGTTATAGTCACACAAGTAACTTTTTTTAAAGGTGTTACATATTTCTTTCTGTATGATCTATTTATTTACTTTTTTTATTGGTGCTGCCCTTCAAATCGGGATTAAATCACTTTCAAATTTAATAGTGATTAACTAGAATAACTAGAGTACATCAGTATTATATAGAATATTAATTGACCAATTTCAGTTGTGGAGATTCAGATCGTCATACCAACTGTTTCTCTAAAACAGAAAATCAAAGTTATATAATTTATTGGGAAATGTTTTTTGTTACATAAGTAAATCGTTATCAATGAAACAAACTATTCATAGTAGAATTCATAATCGAAACTAGATGTGAACAGTTCATGCCTTTTAACGAATAATCAAAATTTGCTACAAACTTTGATAAAAAAATATTACTATATACTACTACTTGAATTTAAAACATTGCTGGATTATTATTTGTTCAAATGAAAACGTTTAAATAAATGACAACACACTTCACGTCCTCATTACGTAAAGTGTAACTTTTGATTGGATAAAACCACAAGTTTCTAAAGCGTCTAATAAGCGTTAACCACGTTTTTAATATATACACTGCCCAAAAGAATTAGCGTATGTTGTATTTTTTGTACTTAAATATTAAAATAAATACCCTGTTAATTATAACAACAATTGATTGTACCAGTACTTCCGGCTAGCAAAAATAGGTATTATAATTTAGTTCTTTTTAGCGCTTACTAATATTTTCTGGAATAAAAATTTTTGTGTAGGAAAAAGTACAGTATCTTATAGATCTAATAGGAATCTAAATTTGGTAATTATTATACAAAATGGAAATTAGCAACGCGTATAGTATCCTCAAACGACCAACATGACTTGAGAACACGATGACATTGATTCAACAAAATTATCAAAAAGATCTCAGCAACGCATTCTTTGAGAGAAAATGTCAGACATTCTGAAAAAATGCAATTCAGTTTAATTATGCTGACTCACACAGCGACTGTTTTTTTGCAGAAAAATAGAGAGTTCTCGCCAGATCAAAATGTGCCTGTTATCTAAGTACTCCACGGAATATTGGCTTGTCAGTAAACAAAACACTCTAGTTATCCCAATATCGCAATTTCCTCTATCCATAGTTTCCGTTTCTGAAAAGCGCCACTATATTGAAAAATTACAATGCGGCTCTTTCCGAAACGTCCAAGGCCAACTAATGCTAGGCAAACAGTATTTTCCAAGGATAAGACATTTGAGCTCTATCTAGAGACAACAATAGAAGAATCAGAAAAATGAGCTTCAATATTTGTATATTACTCAAAAAATGTTATAAATATCAATAGATTGATATAAAACATGTTGTGACGTACAGTCTAAACCATATCTTGTAATTAGTATAGATGGCATATGAAATAATGGATAATATATTTTTGTATGGATGAGGTTACCCTTGTCACACACGTTCAGACACGTGACGTTACGAGACAAGTTCAGAAAAGATCATCTTGTCTAGTTGAAAAAGAAACAAGTAGATTGACGAATGACAGTAAAAACTAAAGATCTTGGCAAAAGTATTGGACATACTTGTATAGTGATTGGAAGGTTGACATACTGACATCTCTCTTATTTAAAGTTTAATTTTACTTAGAATATTAGTGAGCCAGGTTGCCAAAACATCACATTCATCTAGACGTGTCAACCATGTTAGCGACGAAAACCTTCTGACAAATAAAGCTTTGCTTCAATTAACTTGATTCTATAAAAAGTACATTTTTGAAAAAAACATCGTAAAACTGTCACATACTCAAATGAATCGATAATCATTTTTCCACAGAATATGATACATTAATGTTCTGATTAAACGTTTTTTGTTTGGAAAAATATACACTTAGGTAAGTATTTCTACAAACATTCGAAAAACTATTATCCAAATTTTTATGAGTTACATTTCCGCTATGAAGTATGTATTAATCAGTAATATGAATAATATTGCGCATTTTATTGAAAAAGTACTTATACTAGATGATTTATCACTCAATCATTTAATACTCTCTTGAGATAACGACAGTTTACTTTTTCTGATAACAGCGTGATGCGTAATCATGAGTTATATTAATAGATGAGGATTCTTAAATACATTCTAATTAACGTTAGGGAAAAAGTATGTTCTCATTTTACTGTTGTAACGTGTCGGTGGCGTAAAGTAATATTAAAAAACCTATGTAGGAAATTATATTTACACATATTGGGATAAAATTATATAGCAACTGAAATTATGCAGATATTATTGAGATGCAAACTACACAATACAAATTTGTGTAAATTATAGTCGGCATAGTCACAGTTTTATGTTTACTTATAAATTTAGAAATATAAGAATTAGTACCTACTGGAAATTATATTCTCAACAAAGTTTAGTGAAAGTATAATTACGAAAATGGAAATTAGTTGAAATATGCTGGCTAGTCACTTCTAACATGAAATTATTAATATTATATCTGCAGGTATTAATTGTGTTGAAAATATGACTACAGTCACACTGCCTAAATACATATATTAAAGGACCTAACAGTATAGTTCGTATCTTTTGACAAAGCAAAATAAGTTGACTCAAAAAATTATCGAAGGAAGCTTCCTAACAGGTTACTTTCTTTAGTGTATTTAAATGTCAACTTAGCGAGAGAGAAGACAACCATACGTACATACAAACCGAAGCGTAGAAATTTATAAACTTCTCGCTAAATAGAAACATTAAAATATTTTATCTAAAAAGGCCAGAAATAAGAATATTTACCGACCATTTAGTTGGTAATTGTGATCTAACATACCGTCTCAAAAATATAGCCAAAGTAGAACAAGGTAATAGCATATACTGATCCGGCAAACATTTTGGAATTTAGTGAGGTTGATTCTAATAAAGAGACCAATGGCGTCTCATTTAAATCAATCCTCTTTGAGAGGGTGCCAATGGAACTGGTTAATGACAACAGACTAATAGGTCATAGTATAGAGAGATATACATCTTAAATGAAAAGGACAATACATAATGCAATAATTACTTCAATCGAAACGTACTTCTAAAAACACTTAAACATTTAAAGGTGCAAATGAAATCTATTGATTATTCGCAAACATAATTGCCAAGAGTACATTTAGTACCAAGAAATAATTTAACACATTTTCCATGGTTCAAATCAAATGAACAATTAGAGCATTTTAAGTGGAGCATTCACCCTGAATATTCTTTAATTGTCTTCTATCTACCATTTATAAAAAACGAGAGCGAAAATCGTTAAAAAGTGAAACTCATCACGATTAGTAGTAGACCCATTAATTTAATAACAATAATAACAGCTACAAGAACAAGCTTTTCTTAAAAGCATCTCTACACACCCATTGTCGTCGGTTAAATTGTTCGTTTAATTCACTTTCTATCGCTTTTCGTTGTTCGTGTGAATAGAATGTGGTAATCATCTCTGCCTATTCTTTATTCGTTAATATACAAACTTAATAACGGTTCAAAGCTGTAATGAGACCGTTAGAATTGTTTAAGAGATCGATTAAAAACATTCCAAACCCGCCAGACGATTATGAAAATTATTTGGAAGAAATAACAAATTAAAGTTTGATATGAGTTGTGTAGAACTATGTTATTTTCGGAATAATTTATATTACATACTGTGGCAATAATATTTTGTTCACTATAACAGAGATTCAGGAAATTGTTCATTGTTGTTACTAGTGCCATAGTGGCAATTAGATGTACACTCATGGTAAATAGAGATTGGACAGTTTCCATATAACAACGTATTGAAAGTATCCAATCCAATAATTTTTAATAAGCAAATCTGTAGACCTTTATTATTATTATTGTACATCTGAAAAATAATGAAATTGTTCTTTCTGATATCATCAAACACAAAAATTAATTTTCTAAATAATATCCAATGATTGGCATTGTCTTTTCGTTTACATTTATTGCACTTACTATGTATATTTATTATTATTGTATTATTTCTGTTGCATTTGTTGTAAAAGCTCTTCCACAATAAGTATTCGTAACAATTTTGGGTTGTCATATGCTTGCAAGGTGCTCGCTCAAACTTGGAAATCGTTGTGGTTAATAAGTTGATTAATGCAGATTCAATGATTTCTTTCTTTCTGTACCAATTATTTTACACCAAAAACGTACACTACACACATTACATTCATTTTAGAGTAACTTGTTCTTTCTATAGCATATTAGTGATTCAGTAAGTCTGAATACTAATTAATTAGTTTGCAATTAATAATAATTTGAGTATATTTTATTGTACAGGTTTGGATGGAAGAGTGGGTATACAGTGGGGCCGATATTAGGTTTAACTCACAGTATGATCATGGTAATTTATTAGCAACTACATTATATATGTACTTGTATGTACAGTGACTCACAGTGAAAATGATGAAGAGGTATGTATATAATTTGGTAAGAAGCTAAAAATGTTAGGAAAACTAATTATTTGGCAAAAGTAAATTCAATATACCTACTACATACATATATCTACTATTCTTCAAATGTATATGTTAACAGAAATAAAACAAAACTATTTCGACAGGTAATACGAATTCTAACCATATAACATTACAACGATTAGGCATATTTATTCATCATCACAAATGTTACCAACTTACGCGTATGATGAAGCGAAATACTGTTCCGTTCTTGTAATAAAGCATTTAGAGTTATATTAATATCAGATGACTGAGCTGAAGCTTTCATTGTAATGCGACAGTTATATAACAACCATTCTTGGATAACACGCAAAGAATGTTTTGGATCGTTGTCGTAGTAAAATCGAAAATCATCTACTATGTCACGTTTTCTGGTACTAGACACTAAATTCTGCTTACGGATGTTAAAGTACATAAACCTATCCATATTACCTTCAATAAAATGAAGGTTTCTACAATAGCAACACAAACACAACCCCAGACAATTACATCTTAGTCGAAAAGATTAAATTTGGGATCATCAGAGAATAAAACAGTTTTCCAGAAGTGGAAATCTGTATTTTGGTCCTCTAATGCAAACTCTAAGTGGCTAGTTTTATTCATCTGGCTTATGAACGGTTTTTTTTCTGGCTATTAGTCCATGCAAATCTACAGGTCTGAGAGTTATTCGAACAGTTTCTGCTATTACGATTTTTTCCAGAACACGTTACATCACCAGCTTTAACTTAGGAGCACTTAACAGTGGACTATTTCTATATTGCCTAACAATCCACCGCTTGTCATGTTCGTGTATTTTTGTTGACTTATTTTACGTTTGTTCTTCACTCTGTTTTCGCGATTATATCGCTCAATAATATGCCTTATCGTGGATGCATTTTTATTTAAGAGTTTTGCAATTTCTCGCTGCCTTTTTTTTATGATAAAAAATTACTAATTCTTGCTCTACCAACGTCGTCTGTCGACCCCTATTGAGCTACTCACAATTAGTAGGTATGAGCTGTTTGTGAAAAAATCGTACTTCACATTTGTAACAAATACAGAGGCAAAGTACAGGTACATCTAGGGGCTGTCTCTAAGCTTATAAAAATGTTATGCCCCGTTGCATCATTTTCACAGTGATTTCTGTAATATATTTGAAGAACAGTAGATGTAATATATTTAATTTACTTTTCTCAAATGATTAGTTTTCGTATCATTTTCAATGTCTTAACAAATGATATACCACTGCATCATTTTCACTGTCATTGTATAAGTTTTTCGATATTTGATCAAAGGTCTAGTTAATTGCAATCAGATCGTTAAAGTTTATCTGATTCTAATGCATTTTTCTATTGCGATTTATAGTGGGAAGTGTAAGTGTGATTTCATTCATTCTTTATTTCATTCAGTAAGCCACGCTAGAACAGCGATACTTGCTCGAATAAACTATGAACGAATTCTCTATCATACATATAAGTATGTTCAAATAGACTGTAATGGGTTACTTTTATAATCTCATGACTGTATATATTTGTTTAATATAATACGAGTATAACTTTAGGAATTGTGACTTGTGTAGTGGAAAAAATGTTTCTGTAAGGCCTCCAGAACAGACTGCTGGGCAATATTTATTGGAAGGCCCGACAATTCAACTGCATTGCCGTATACAGTTTATGAAATGGCATCATGCATTTTTTCTCAACGGGGCTCCTCGGGGCTCACCATAATGGTTCGTTTTCGGTGGGCTATATACAACCCGAGCGGAAGCTAAATAATGTATTGAGCAATTTATTGAAGAATGTGTTATATTTCTGCCATATTATTTGCTTTTCCACACCGTATCTCGCTCTTGCATTTCATCAGTGTGGTGCTGTCCCTTCTATCTTTGTTCTTGTTCTTTGGTCTGTATGATCGATCGTATTTTTCTACACGCCAGGTACCATTGCTCTTCTGATGCCATTAGGTTTCGTATCATCGTTATCTCATTAAAACCTTCTCCCGACTCCCGGGCATATACTTCTCATGCGTACTCCGATCTAGGACAAATAAAGAGTGTGTGTTTCATATCATACTTGGCTCCACAGTAATCACACTGGTCGGAATTGGTTCTTTTGTCTATCATGCAGATATTTACGGAAGCAGCCGTGGCCCGGCAGAGCTTGGGTGAGGTAGTAGTCATTACATGGTCTTTCAACCCATTTTCGAACTTCTGGAATCAGCCTTCTTGTCCACGCTGCATATCTGCCATTTCTCCACTTGTCCTGCCATCTTTCGTAGAGTGCTTCTCTAGCGGCAGTTTTCCCCACTCCATCGTATCTCGCTCTTCTTTCCTCAACTATAAGTTCAATCGGTGATACTCCCGCGATTATGCCAACTCCTTCTGGCGATATAGTTCTATATGCACTTGCAATTCTTATATTAGTAAGTCTCTGCACCCTTGTTAGTTTTACACATAGTTTTTTGTTCTTTACCAAATTGGCGCCGCGTGTAGCACTATAGAGTTTATGACACGGCCGATCAGTCTTCTTTTGGATGCTGCTGAACCACCGATGCTGGGCAACAGACCAGAAAGACCACCTATAGTTTTTTCAGCTTTGGTTACTACGTGTTTAACATGCGCTGCAAATGTACATTTTGACAGGTGGATATTGTGTGACCCCCTACCTCAAATTCAGTACGCCCAATCTTCCTTGTGGTTACTCTTAGAATCGAAGTATCAGCTACATCCATCAAGTTCTGTTCTCCTTTGGCGACCACTACAAGGGCAATGTCATCAGCAAAACCTTCGATTTCAACGCCGTCTGGTAGTTTCATATCTAATAGTTCATTATATAATACGTTCCACAGGGTGGGACTCAGGACGGAACCTTGTTGAACTCCACTATTTACTCGGACGGTCTTCTGTATTCCCTATGCTTCCAGTATTATTTCTCTTTCAGCGAGGTAGGACGCTATAATACTGATCAGCCCTTCGTTGACATGCCTAGCTCTTAGTTCGTGAAGGATCAGCTGCCAAGAAGCGCTGTTGAATGCGTTTTTGACATCTATGCTAATAATCGCGCACAGTCTGCTAGGTTGGTCTGCAAAACTTTCCGTTCCTTCCGCGATACGAACCACTTCCCTTATCGCGTCCGCTGTTTGCCTGCCTTCTCGGAATCCATACTGATTATTCGAGAGATTACCCGTTCTCTCTACTTCTTCTTTCAGTCTGTCTAGCAGTAACTGTTCATATAACTTTCCCTCCACATCTAGTAGACATTGATCTAAATGAGTTAAGTCTATCAGTGGGTTTCTTCCCTTTTCTAAGCAACACTAGCTTCGCTCTTTTCCATGCTTTTGGAAAGATGGATCTACTCGGTAATTCGTTCATGACCGTTAACACGTACTCCGGCCGATCTGCTACCACCTGTTTGATCACTTCCGCTGAGACATTTCCGGGGCCTGGTGCTTTACCAATTTTTAGTTTTACCAAACTTGGTTCCTGTTGCGCACACAGACGACACTGTATCATGAACACGGAACAAGTAGTTTGCGATTTCCACGGTCTTTGGCATTGTCAGGCAGACTTTTGGCGGGAATACGAGCATTCCTTTCCTCGCTGTTTTATAACCGTCTCCCCAAACATCACTATCAACGGCATCACATAGCATTCTCCACTTTGCCCTCTTGGTTACCTTGATTTTGGCTTTAATCTCGCGCTGACTCTCTTTGTATTCTTCCCATTTTTGTAGGCATAATGTATGATGATAATTTAATGATTTAATTCAATGATATCTACAGCCATCGAATGAAAAAATCAACAATACCAATAAGAGCACCGTAAATACTGTGATATCTCATTTAAATAACAGATATACAGTAAAAACATTTAAAGTGTGGCATTGACGTGTCCAGTAAAGCAAGATTACGGTCATGTGACGTTTAATATTACCAACTATTCCACTTATGTAGTAGATACTCTCGATATCTCTAATTATACATACATCGATGATATGAATGATTTAAACAATATGTTATGCATAATCTGTATCTTACAAAGCAAGTGTCTCCCTAAAATCCTTTTAGTGTAAATGATTCAATTCTGTTTGACCATAAAATTCTATTTGACAGCACTGTTCTGGTGAAATCTTCGTTATATATTATTCAAAAATGTAGTAGGATTGATCAATAATACACATTACTGAAATTTTATATAGTTATCCCAATGAATGGTTCTATATACATTAAAAAGAAAACAATAACATAGTGCACAAAATAAATTTTTAAATTAACTAATAACAAGAACAAACATATGTATTTTCTCAAGTGGTGGTTAGTTCAGTGCTTTCAATTTTTGTTTAATTTAAAAAGAGGTCAGAAAACTAAATTACTTCATTGAAATCACAATAAATGCTCCAAGTGGGCTAGTAGCAACACACACTGAAAACTTCCCGTATATTTCGAATTTACTAGCTATTACCCTCCATTATTTAGTAAAAATCATCAATCTCTATCACGCAGAGAATATACCGTAGATGGGCTTATACGTAAAAAACAACATGATTGAAAACTAGAAGCCGTGTAGGACCCGCTGTAAGTTAACGACAAGTAATCTATTTTTCAAGAGGTATTGCCTTTGTATGATTAAATATATAACTGAAAATTGACCGAAACTCCGTCATGAATGGTTTACTATGACCTTTATCTACTTATCTTATGTTGTTGATACTTATTGTCACATCTAGGTCAATTATAGCACTTTTAATTCGATTAAAAATCAATTTATTCCAGAACCTTTACAAATTAGGTTTTCGTTACACAGCTTCTCCAGTGTCAATTAATAACCAACTAGTCACGCTTATCAACAAATTTATCTACAGACAAAGAAATTCAGTGATATTTAGGATCATGTTTACATTTTGGTTTTACAAATTAAGATATGACCAACATAAGATATAAAATAGTATGACAGTTTTTGCCTTACCACAGATATAAATAATGAGAGTCAGTCAGGTTCAGTACATAACTACTTTTTTTTATTTAAACTATCAACTTATATCGTTTGCTTGTGTTAAGCAATAAATTTTCATCTTTAGATTATTTTTCTACTGGCAGTAAGGTGAACAAAGTGGCGGCAATGTATGTAAACATGCTATGAATTAATCCATAATTTATTTAATAAGGAAAAAATATACATACAAACTACATTCGTTAAATTTTAGTGTTATTAAATAGTTCTATTTCCATATACGGTAGGGTAATACATATATAACAAAGACATTGTGTTTACCTGACTTTCGTTGTTCGATAGTTTTTCCACTATTGTAGCCACTTCATCTTCTTCCCGACTTTCAACAGCTTTGAACATTTTCCTGTGCGCCTTCCGGAACTCATTCATTAGTTGCGTGTGCTGCTGCTGTTTCTCCGAATCCACCCCTTTAAGGATTTTCTTCATTTGTAGTTGTTCGTCGATAGAAGGTGTTGTTTCAGCTGGTATTCTTTTGTTTCGCTGTAAACAAAGTTTAGTACACTATGTGAATTAGATAATTGAAAAAGTTCCGTAGGTGTAAAGTAATACAAGGTAAGTTAGGATTTTTCTTAATGGAACAACTGAGTTTGCGAGATGCAAGATGTAATTGTATTAAAAGAATAGAGAATAAAACAAGTGAATAAAGTAGAAAATTGTAACCAAAAATAAATTAATCTCGAGATACAGAATCCTTTTATTAAACTAGTAATTCAATTGCGTTTTGGGGATCAAGAATACAATGAAATATGCATTGTGAAATACGCAACTCAACAATTATTCCATTAATGCACACATAATATTAAAATTTGCGGCTTTGGAGCTTTCCTACAAATAATCAGCAGTTACTTACGGCGTTGCAGTAGCATACATACCTATGTACATAAAACTTGGAACAGTTAGCTCTAGTGATTTTATTTCCTTTACATAAGAAGAAAATACTCGTGTATATGTCAAGGATAGAATTAATAGCCGGAATGTCAAATATTGGCAAATTTACATTGTTCATTAGCCATATTCAAGTGGCAGTTGATAAACAGAATAAAGTAAATACAAGATGATTCCACTACAATCAATGAAAATTCGTATTCAAAATTGGGTTTTAAGCACAAAATGCGTAATATAGTTTTCTCAAATTGAACACTTATACCAAAAGCGACACCATTGCTTTAACCTACAAGCATATTCAAAAAGTTTAATGTTGGGCTCTAGTGCAAACTAGTCAATGTAAAACTCGTGAATTGTAAGCAGTGCCAGTGGCATAATCTTGTTCAAGTTCAATTTCAAATTCAATATTCATACCTCTTTTTTGTAATTGCACTTAATTGTGAATTTTCTTTGCATAATGTAGTTGTTTCACTTGACCACAGAAATCCAAGTGGGGTTAAATCTGGCCCTATAGTCACTGAATTATACCATTCCTAGTCGTTTAGTGAAATAGTGGTAATACATACCATAGTGTTGATATTACATTACAAACATCTACTAATCAATAATTCCATCTCGCAGTGTATTCTTCATTGCCAAATTACATTTTTAAAAAGAAATTTGTGTCCCTGCTATACAAACAATAAAGAACACTAACCCCTACCACATGTAAAAGCGACATCTTCGACATCTCCGAAGACCAATATAAAAATACGTTATTTCACAGGTTTTATAATCTTGAATACAAATTTTCATGATTTGCAGACCTAGAAAGGCAGAGAAGGCATAGAAGAAGCAAATATTCCAAAGTAAGAGATAACGAGGAAAACTAGACGCAATGATTTTTGAGAAAGGAATAACTGAACTAATTCAGTAATAGATTTCAATGTACGCATAAGATCACTATTTACAGCAGCCAAAGAAAGGAAATTACTAAAAATAAATAGAGGTGAGAGTAAAATAGTGAAAAAATTAAATGGAGAAATGGAAAAATCGAGAATTGATTGGCAATTGATCAGATAATCTAACACGTCAAGGAAGTCTTGAAGTTTTGGCCAAAGTTTTCATTTTCAACCAGCATTTGCTAGACCTTTCACGACACAGGTTTTCGCTCTTTGCAAAATTTGTTGTAAAGACGACTTAATTAAGACTTCTACAGAAAGGCCCAGTTGATCATTCGTACTTCTATATTGCAAATAAGGTTTGCGAATTAATTATATGATTCAAATTAATTTTATGCTCTATATTATTTTTAAAATGAAATGGTATTCTATTTGCTAAATGAAGAACTAAAATACTATACTTACAGCAGCCCTTCGTTGTATTTCTTCACATATTGCACTCGATAACGTACTGGAAGTGTTGCTGCACCTACTCGTAACACTGTTGAAGCTACCAATAGACGGACTCTTTGCTAAAGCTGTTTTCTCCTTCTCATCACTTCTATGTACTTCGACTACTACGGTTTTCGTTTCATGCTGATGTGACACTAAACAAATATCGGCAATTTTATTAGATTTATTTCTTCCCAGCGTATTATTTGTAGTATTTGCAATTTCTTCACTATTTTGGCACTCTTCTGAATTTATCTTTATCGTTGAGGTATTATCCGATAAATTGATAATGGTTGGTTTAAACTGATATGAAGATTTTTCATCTCTATCGTCGTCCCATTCAATTTTTTCCCACTTCTTCGCTTTGAATCTATCTAACTGTGACAATCTATCTTCTAAATCGTGTGATTCTTCTTTGACTATGGACAATCGTTTAGATTCTGACCAGGAAGGACTTTGGTCGCCAGTAACTGAACTCGCTGAGCTATTGTATCCACTAGATTCGCCTGGGAATAATTCTGAACCGGCACCTTTCCGTACAATTAGATCTAATTGTCTAGCACCTTTCATTAAATTCACTGCCTGTAAAAATTAAATCTTTATATATCGGACGTGAGTGTTGAAACAACAGAATCTTACTTCGTTAAATGGTATATCGCTGAAATCTACGCTGTTACAATAGAGAATTTGATCGCCGGGTCTTAACCCAGCCTCACGAGCGATTCCACCTTCTTTAGTAAATTGCACAAAGATTCCGGGCTTCCATTCGGGTCCTTTGCATATACTAAAATTAAAGAAACGTATTTGGTGAGCAAAATGTTGAAATATACATATTATGTTCAAACTTGACTTACCCGCAACCCAATTTCGTTCTGGGCGCCACCATTATGTTTATCCTAACATCTTGAATTTTCTCGCTGAGTTGAGGTGACGATCTCGTCGATGAGTTGTAATCCGTAATGATCTGCCAACTCAAGGGATCTGTCTTTTTACTTTAAAAGAGGTATAATATTAGTGATATTTTAAGTTGTAATATTGCTTTCTTTATATTATATTAATGTAATTGCAAACGCTGTTAGGAAATATTTTTCATGTACCTAAACCTCTTTTCGTTTCTCTTGCTTTTATGCAACATACCGCTTAGGAAGTTTCTATAATAATTCTATTACGAACACAACAGCAGTGGAACTTCAAATTAGATATTATAGAAAATAGATGTGATTAAATGGAATCTACCGTAATAGAATTATTAAATAACAGTGAAATAATATAAAATAATACCTAACCACGACACAGGCAAATAACTCATTTATTGTTTAATAACCTATTTCTTTCCTCTTTCATTTGATGAATGATTCAGAAACCTGAACAAAATAAATTATTAAAATAATAAAGACGTCCGATAATCTCTAGAATATCTAAGAACAAATCGAGGAATGTGATTAAGTCAGCTGTGCGGCTTGTAGGTTATTAACTTGAACAGTCTGTGGGTAGTAGCCGGCCGTGTGGAGTCGACGTAGATGGATAAGTTAGTGCAATTAGTAAGAAGAATTAGACTTAATCGACAAAATATACTTACTCTTTAACTGGAATCATGCCGACACCTGCAAATGCAAAAGAACAATAAATCAGTAAAATTGCATCACATCAAGCAACAACAGTAATTTTAATTATATTTTGCTGCAGGTAATGTACTAAAATACTACTGAAAATATTTAAAAGATCTTAAACCCAGCTAAAAAATGTTTTATTTAAATACGAATTGGTGATACTACTACATCTTCTTGATTTACATAAAATAATATTGTGAAATGGCTGCCCAATAAAATTGAAAGACAATTTGAAACTATTGGTACTGGTAATGGAACTATAGCTTGCAAGCTTAACCGAAAGTATTCAGTATAGTACGATAATGAACAAGAATGCGTTCGTATATTTCGTTTCTACACGGTTTATGCAAACTAGAAATTATTGTTCAAATATGCGTTAAGTAATTTTGTTCAATAATACTCAAAGTAATTATTGTTTTAGTTTCTTTAACTTTTTTAATTAATTGAACAATATAAAACTTTCGGTAAAACGTGGAACATGAAACGCGAAATGGTCCATTAGTTGTACACAAAGGTAATAGTATTCTCTATCACCTACGTTTCACTAGTCTAGTGGCACAAAGCCAGTTATGGCAAGCATCATGAGCGAGGTTCGAAGGATTGCCTGCCTGGCAATGGGCTAACGTGGCCTGGGCACGGTGGCTATGTCCTCGACACCGACGACGGCGGCCATGGAGATCACACTTGATCTCCCTCCATCTGACGCTGTGGTCAGACGCTACTCTGGCGGTTTACAGGGTATAATCGGTAATCATACCGGCATCTTCACCTACATACATCGAAAATACGGAACCATTGTCCGTTAGGGCAGATAAGAGTTTTCAGTTTCACTGGAAACTACAAAGTAGATATCTTTACCATCATCGTTGGTTTGCAGATGCCACCAAGACGCAAAATAGCGCGGGCATTGGAATTTGGCAAGACGGGGAACCGGATGGTGAATCTATTAGCCTAGGGAGCTCCTCTTCAGTTTTCCAGGTCGAAATTATTGCCATCCACACATGCGCAGAATGCATTTTAACTTCCTCGCATGATAATGGATAGGTTGAAATACTATCGGTTAGCGACGGTGCGGTGTCCTGAGAGCTGTACAAGAAGGTGAAACAACTAGCGGAACATCATAACGTTAGGTTGAGATGGGTACCAAGCCACCGTGAGATTAGTGGAAACGAACCTGCTGACGGGTTAGCCAGTGAACGCTTAATCCTAAGGACCGAAACCGACGCGTAGTTCCTGTGGTAGCGTTAAAGCTTTCGTCAGAACTTAACTCGCTGCCAGACACCGCCCCCCTGGAGAGAACTTACTGGAACGGGACACTCTAAAATCCGTACCAGGACAGACTTGGTAAAGCCGTCTCTATAAACAGGCCCAGACTAAGGATGCTTACCGGCATCCTGACTTGGAAGATGCCGTAATGGACAACGCATTCCCGGAATTCGGATCTGGAGGAGAGCGGTAGCGGATAGGAAAAAATGGAGGCAGGAGATGAGGGAGGCCAAGGCGCTGTAGCCCCGTAGAAGAAGAGGAAGTGGTACAGTCGTAAATAATTTTCTAACGAGCAATATTTCTTGTAATTCTCTTACAATCGTTACTTCCACACACTACTTACTTACTACTACATCAGTGTGATCCAAGGAACATTAGTGCTTATACATAAAATCCTAATAAAAATTAGAACCATGATTCAGATATACATTATATGTAGTACCCGTTCGACCGCCGATATAAACAAAATGTGTATTGTGTATATGTATATTCTGTTGTTCATGCGGATTACATCATTTATTTTATAGCAAAACTATTTAACATTTATTTAAATAATTAATTAATTTAGACTTATTCATAAGCTTAAATGAACAAATTATTGAGGCCACGTTCGATATATCTAGCCTACACAGCTTTTCTGTAATTAATACACAATTTAGCACAATTTAAGTTCCAATAACAATGCTAATAATTCATATTAAACTAATCTAAGGTTACAAATGTTCGAGTAATTACACATATAAATAACTCAGTATATATATTATTATTCTGTTACGTTATTCCATATTAATTACTTTCATGTTATGGCAAATATATAGATTAGTACTGTTTTAAAATTTAAATCCCCAAATATCAAGTTAAATCGAGTTATTAATATAAATTAATTTGTTGTCTCCTAAAATTTAATCACATAAAACATAATTACACATGTTGATCGCATAACCGTCTTAAGTGAATATTATTCATGTACTTTGCCGATCTAACTGGTAACTAATGGTAACTGTTAATTGAAATCAGTGCACATGCAACATACATACATATATACGTCCAAATAGATTTCTTATTGATTCGAAATATTCGTTAATTAATAAGTTAATTAATCATTAACCTTAGTACGTTTGCGCAACTAAGTCTCGTAAGGCTTCACTCGGAAAACAAATATTCAATTTCAAAACTGAGCGTTACAACCTGATAATTTCCTTTTATGTCCGCTTAATAGGTTTCCTTTGAAATAACGTTAAAATAAACGTTATGTCACGTTTATAATTTCTAAAGAAAGTAACTGTACATTTCATATTCAATTTTCAATTATTAAAGTATTAAGATAACTTATGTTTAAAGAAAGCTTGTGACCTGCTAAATATGTAAAATGTGCCGATTATACAGATACTTATTACAAAAATTTACAAATAACAGATTTTCTTTACTTTTTTTATAAAAGTCTGAAGTTGAGTGAAGTTGAAGTGTGAGTATAAATATAAATAAGGGCACGAGGACATGATTATAACACATTTGGCAAGACATATGTACGCTCGGAGAAAAAGTAGTCGGGACGGCTAAGCGCGGCAGCAATGCAACCGAATATTGCTGCCGCGCTTAACCGTCCCGACTACTTTTTCTCCGAGCGTACATATGTAGAGGGATAAGCTACAATCATTGAGAATTAAAAATCTAATTACGCGTGCAAAACAAACTCTTGTTTATTAAGTAGGTAATGCATTATTTTATGTTGCAATTACAGCTTAGTTTGTGCAATTCGGTTGAATAGTATCTGAGAAATAATATATAAAATAAGCTTCTGTTATCGAAAAAATTAAATGATCACGAGAGAGCTTTGGGATAATGATTTACTGTGATTGCAAGAAAGACTTGAACCCGCATGAGTGTGAGGAAAGTTTAAAATCAGTATTTAAGGATCCCGCACCATTGTGGGCTACTGTTTATATATGGTGTAAAGAATTTCAACGCGGTTGCAAGTTGATGGTACACAGCTGGCCCTCCTTTAACTGGTGTTAACCGCGAAAACATTGCTGCGGGGAAGAAGATGTTTAAAGAGGATAACCGCATTACCTATGCAATGATAGAGTCCAATCAGAAGATTGGATCCTCACAAGTGAGATCAATATTGCACGATCACTTACATTTGAAAAAGGTTGTAACTCAATTTGTACCCCATCACCTGATAGATTTACGAAAAACAGAACGTGTTAGAATTTGCCAACAAACTTTAGATATGTTGAATGCTGAAGGCCATCAAATTATTTCTAAAACTGTAACTACCGATAAAACGCACATACCGTTTTCTGATGTTCCCGCTCTCCAAGAAAGCCGAACGAGGAAAAGACGTTGACACGCTTGCCGCTAAATGATATGGTGAAAATTGTTTGCCTGCTA
>SMLS01072557.1:0-21823 GCA_004785975.1 Popillia japonica
ATAGACATGAATTCGTAAAAGGAAAGTGTCCAGCGTATGGTAAGGTATGCAAGATATGCAAAGGCAGGAATCATTTTGCTAAACTTTGCAAAAAGAAGCATACTAAGAATGACTATACAAAAAAAGATTTGATTTTGCTAAGTTTAATGTAGCATTTATTCCATTATGACTGGTATGCACTAAGTACTTATACCATACAAATTAAGAAGAACAATGATAGATAAAGTGCATACCAGTCATAATGGAATAAATGCTACATTAAACTTAGCAAAATCAAATCTTTTTTTGTATAGTCATTCTTAGTATGCTTCTTTTTGCAAAGTTTAGCAAAATGATTCCTGCCTTTGCATATCTTGCATACCTTACCATACGCTGGACACTTTCCTTTTACGAATTCATGTCTATCACCACAAAATAAACAATTCCTTGTATTTGTGGATTCCTTGGAATGTATTTTATTTACCCTTTCATCTGTGTCCTTTATATCTAATAACCTTCTATTTGTAATCTCATCGATTCTGCACATGTCGATTGCTCTTTCTAAAGTTAGGTCCGATGTTGCCATTAGCCGCTTTCTTAAATCTTTATTGATTATTCCTAATACGATTCTATCTCGCAGTAAATCTGTTTCAAAATCTCTGAATTCACATTTTGCTATTAGTTTTTGTAATTTTAATAAATATTCGTCAAAACTGTCGTTTTCTTGGTTGCAGCTGTTGAACATTGCTCTGTCATAAATAACATTCTTTTTGCTACTCAGTTTTTTTCTTATGGCTTCAATGACTGTATCTATGTTCCGTTGTTCTTCTGCTGTTAATTGAAAACGATTGTATTTAGTAAGGGCACTACTACCTAATGCAGTAAAAAACGTTTTTATTTTCTTATCTTCATCAGAAGACGGCCACTTGTCCATATCACTAGCTATCATATAGTCCTTCCAACTAAGAACAAAGTTTTCAAAATTTTGGGAAATATCTCCTCTTTCAATGTCTAATGGTGCTGGCCATGGAATATTTATTGTATTCGTTTTAGTACTTTGCAATTGTTCGTTTAATAATTTGATTGCTTTAGCTTGTTGCTCTATTAGTGCAGCGAGCATCTCATTCGGAATAGCCATTATGTTTACGACTTGGTTTCAGTACCACCTCTACTCCCTTTATCTATTATATAAAGATTCACCAACTTCTTGTCTATTTTATGAAGACTTTAACTAGGTTGATAACCAGTAACACCTGACACCATGTTATAATCTATTCCCAGTAAATAATAATGGTTATTTATAAAATAATCTTCAACAATATAATAATGTAAACCGGGGATAGATCTGTCAAACTGTCTATATTTTAACTAACTGAACATTCTCCGTTACATCTTATGTCTAGCGACATCTATCAATAAGATAGAAAACATAAATAAAATAAGTAATTTTATATTTATTGCAACACTACCCTTCCGGGATTTGGTCTACCACGGACAGAACCTACTAAAGCTACACAACCATTAATTCTGAAGTGTACTGTCATCAGCTGGGTGAGTTTTCAGTTGATGGCCAATATTTTTTGGTAAAAGGTTCCATCCAACTTTTGGTAAAAATTACCTGCCTACGTACCTATTACAATTTTTGGCCAATTTCCTTGAATTTCTTAATACCCCTTTATCAAATATTTTGACTTTGTTTTCGCCACACAATTTTGGCCTACAATGGAAGATCTGATCCGCTCTAAATAGAATAAGAACTGGCCACAAAAAGTGCGAACCTTCATCGAAAAGTCCCGAATGACGTAATTTTTTTGGTAAGACCTCAAAGAAATCGTTTTTTCTTTTCTTGCTGCTATTAAACAACACATTCCTTTGAAGTCCTACCAAAAAAAATTACATCATTCGGGGCTATCCGATGAAAGTCCGCAGTTTTTGTGGCCAGTTCTTATTACGTTTTGAGGGGACCAGATCTTCTTGTAGTACTTAAGCAGATAACAATTTTTACCAAAAGTTGGATCGAACCTTTTACCAAAAAATATTGGCCACCAAGTGAAAACCCACTGATGCGTGAAAAGTTTGGCAAAAAATTATTTATTTTACTGAAATTTTGGGGGAAAAGGCAGGGGCTAAAAGTGTAACACATGATTAAAACTTCTGCGGAGAAATATTGTTTGAAAACAATTTAAAAAATGGCTAATTATTTATATATAAAAGGCAGCTAAAAAATTTGAAAAAAGAAGTCCAAATATTTTGAAAAACATAAGCTAAAAGTTTACAAACTGAATGACATTTTTTAATAAAAATAACTACAAAATTTGACGAAAACATTGATTAAAAATGTGTAAAATTTTTTGGGAAGAGATATTGACTTAAAATTTGAATACTGATACATAATTTTTGTAAATTAATAGTTCAGAAAAAAAACGACTCCTTTGAAGTCTTACCGAAAAAATTACATCACTTGGGATTTTGAATTTGGAAGTCGGCAGTTTTTGTGCCCAATTCTTATTCTGTTTAGAGGGAACCAGATCCTCTGTGGTAGGCCAAATCCCGGAAGGGTAGTACTAATTCCGAGTAGGTGTCGGGTAAGTGGGAAAGCTTTGTTATTCTTTATGTTGCGCCACTAGCTGTTTAACTAGAAAGTCTTTTGCCCTTAGTTATTCCGCTATTCTCGAGGATTTTTCGACCGGAGACGATTATGATTGACATCAGCAAAATAGAATTGTTTTGTATCTGCTGCAGAGTTTTCAGTAAGGCATTTTGACGTCGCAGTTCTGGGGAGTGGATTTTATTGGGTCAAATATTAATCGCATGCTTGCACATAATTATCTACCACAATTTCTTATCTGAGCACTGTTGAGCCACATTGGAGCACAATATTCGGTAGATGAATAGACAAGTCGCAGACCTGATCATCGCAGTGTGGGAGCATTTCAGTCCCAAGTCATTTGACATAGTTTGTGAATTAGGCTGTTTCTAGTTCTTAATTTGGCTGTTGTATTTTGTTGTATGTACAGGTTAAATAAAGTTGAAGCGAGCACAGATCATTCTGGAAGCCCGTTGTTAAGGGTCCTAGAAGAACTTGTAGCATTTCCCATTGAGACACACTACTAAACATGTTGTTCATTAGTCGGTACATTGTTTTATATGATCTAAATCCAATTGTCGTCCTCAATGTTGATGCACTTCAAAAATAAATTATTTTCTTGCGATGTTTGAAAAGCAAGTTTATGAGGCTTAACGTCTTTATAATGACACAACACATAGACTGGGGTTTCTTCCTCCTATTTGCAGAACCTACAGGTAGCATCTTCCGTTAGGCTTATGATATACATATTTCTATTTAGTCTACAGTGACCGATTAGGAGACCTATTATCATTTTGAAAGCTTTCTAGTTTAGCAGGTCTCTAGTCAATTCCTTTAGGAACTCTTTTGTCTATTTTTATCCTGGTGATCTTTGCCACCATTCCCTGGCCTTATTATATATTCATTAATTGATGGATTTTGTGATTTGGTGTTACCGAAGGATGGGCCAGCCCTGACGAATGGCTTTCGATACATACTCTAGAGATCAGATCAAAAGGATGCAAACGGAAGAAATCAAATACATTACATAGAAGCCCAACGAATGCAAAGGAAAAAAATTAACAAATTTAGTGATATCCAACTCGGTAAAACTCATTTAGAAATTAGGTTTAAGGGTGATATTGTATTATGATTTAATGATCCCCCTTATATGAGCTATGAGTTGCTAGAAGTATATAAAGGGAAAGGCAACAAAATGGGTATGACAGCCAATGCCATAAGTGCAGGTCCAAGACGTGTGACTGCCACATAACATACACATGTATGTAGGCATATATACGTGTATATCAATGTGCACTCACACCTATATACATACCGGGTTCTTTTTTTATTATTACACATACCCCCTATGTGTAACATTAAAAAAATAATTGTCAATGCATTGGCAAAATAGAAGGCAACCAGTCATACACTCATGTGTTGACGTTTGAGAACCACGCGTGTCTTAGTTTAATGGATTTACCAACTAAACTTTTTTTTGACATAGGTACATGCAATTCGTGTACTTATTAGAAAACTACTCAATTTAAGCGCCAAAGGATATTACAATCTGATTTAAGGTTATTGTTATTCATTGTGTACTGAGTAAAAAAAATGTTTTCTTTATTCCATGGTAACGATTTAAGAATTACATCTAATGTAGGTATGTATTTTTGTTTTTGATGTATAACTGGTTGCCTACCATACTGCTAATAGATTGACAATTAACCCGGTATACACCCACTCCAGAAACTACATTGGACAACAAACGACATACATATGTATGTACAATTTTTAGGGCAAAATTCTCTTATACATTGACCGAATGAACGACCACGCTCCCGGTCATCTTATGGAATCTCCCTAGACATGCACTAACGGTGGTTAGACCCTTGGCCAAAACGTTGGGACATCTGGATTCAACAAACGATGGAAACTGCCATAAGAACAACCTGAAATGTATATTTCATAAATTAAATAATAGGTCAGTGACAAATATTCTAAAAAAATCCAATAAATCAAGCACTAGCAAGCAGACACAATGGAGATTCAATTTAAAAGGCATTTATCCTGTTGACTGCGCCATTTTTACTACTTTTTAAAATAAGTATTTATAGAACTATCGTGATTTGTATCATTGCTAGTAGATATTAGTAATAAGAAGTACGCCAGATGGTTAGTCGCAAGGATACATATATGTAGGATTCCCCAGAAATTCACGCTCTATACGCAACGCCATCAGTCGAGTACACGTTTTCTAGGTCTGCAGGGATGATCCCAAACACTTAACCGTTAGATGGACATCATGATGGCTGCCATCCTCCCGGGATGGTCCCAGTGGAGCTAGGCGGAGGTCGACGGCGCGATACGTCCAGTTTAATCTCACGGACCCTGCACACGGATAAACCCTACCGCCCGCAAACCATTGTTTGCATCTAATACACAGAAGGGGCTTACTTAATATGTGTGTTAGTGCTGTGCGACATTTTACTATTAAAGCCTGGCGGTCGTCGGATTTAAATTAGGTAGCGGTTTAGTGTTTCACAAGAGAAGTTTCTCTTGTGTATGTAGGTACTCCATGTATGTATACATATACGGTTAAATTAATTTATTTTAATTTTTTTGTAATAAATTAAACTCCTTATGCACAAAAGATTTCGATTACTATTCGAGAGTTGCCAGCATACCGTATAGCGCGGCGAGAACTCCCATCGGATGAAAGTTAGTTTCCAATTTTCGCTCGAGCTATAACTCGTGATATTGGGGGCGCGCTAAGCTGGGGGCAGAAGGTCCTCAGAAAGACATACGTTATAATATCGAGATCGTAGTACCTTCCCCCGCACCCGCTGGTATGGTCTAATGCGCTGCTTCTGGTCGGGAAATTAGAGTTTCCTAATGGATGTGTACGGCGGGGTTTTCGTATACTACCCCCTGCTGGTTATTCGCTTTCTCCCCCTATAGGGATTCTATATTAAAGAGTGCCGCTCCGCTCTAATAATAAATCGTCGTTTGATTTATGTGCTTTGATTTCTCCTTATTTTATTTCTTTTTATTAAAATAATATGATAATAAATAATTAAAGATTTTCGGTATCCAATCGGGGTATTATACACGTTAAAGACCAATCAATTCAAACAGACTCGGGTAGAATGTGTAATAATACTGAAAGTAGGCACATCATCGCCGCGCCACGTCGGCAGGCATGCATCCCTTTTTACCCGGAGAATTGGAATTCAGAACACGAAAAGCTCACGATACAAAAACTTCGCTGAAACGTCTCCGGCGGGTCTCCCCGTTGAACGGAGAGGAAAGCCCGGGCAAAAGAAAAAATAAACCGAAAGAGTAATTAAACAATCTATCTTCCGGACTTATGTAGGGTCGCGTAAAATTACAGAAGCGTGCTTTGCTTGGGATATATACCATCGACTATTAGGATGAATTTAAATTCATGACGTATATTCTACGTAAAATTAGTTCCGGATTTTGTAGACATTTTTTTGTAGTTTGAACTAAAAAAAAATACGAAAAAATCTATTAGAGTGCTTGTTGGGTCACTCTAATTGCCAGAGATTTCTATAAAGTTCATTATTTGATGTTTTGATTAATTTATTTTTCTCGTTTGAAGATTTTGACTAAAAAATTTGTTAGTACTAAAATTTAAATAAGTGAAACGTTGACAAAAATTAGAATATTAGTCGCATTTTTTACTGAAAAGTTCGATTACACATGTTGCCAAAAAGTAACCAATTGAAAATTTCACCTAAAAACTAAAAATATTCAATTAACAAAACTGAAAAGAACTGTTAACTAAAATTAATTAACAAAAAATATTGTCTTCGAACTTAAAACAGAGTGGCGAAAACACAGTTAAAAAATTTGATAAAGGTGTATCAAGAAATTCAAGGAAATTGGCCAAAAAACAACAGCAAGGTAAACATTTTTATCCAAAATTGGCCCGAAACGTTTAACAAATAATATTGACTACAAGGTGAAAAAACCACCAGCCTGAGAAGTTTGGCAACAAATTATTAACATAGGAAGACTGCAACAAAATTTTACTGAAATTTTGGAAGAAAAAAACTAACATGATTAAAACTTCTCCGAAGAAATATTGCTTGAAACTAACTGCTAAGTTTTCTAATCTAAAAGACAGCTAAAAAATTTGAGAAAAGTAGTGAAAATTTGGCTGAGTAGTCCAAATATTTTGAAAAAGATAAACATTGACGGGTAGTTGAAGTTAGGCAAATATGTTTACGAGAAAATTTACATACTGAATGTAATTTTTTGATAAAATATAACTACAAAATTTGACAGAACTATTGATTCAAAATTTTAAAAGAAAATTCCAGTAAAAATTATGGATTAAAAATTTTTAAGTAGATATAACATTTTGGGAAAGGGTATAGACTTAAAATTCGAACACTAATAAAAAATTTTTGGCAAAGTATGAGTTCAGAAATTTACCAATTTTGTTTTCAAAATCGGGCAAGATTACCGAATATTATAATTTGGACAAAATACATTGCTTCAAAGGTCAAGTACGAAAAAGAGTAATTACTCAAAATTTAAAAAGTCATTAAAAGGTTTGACCAATTTTTCCAGCAACAAATATCTAAAAGTTTGACAGCACAGTAGATAAAAAGGTTTAGCAATAGTTATTGACCTAAAATTCGAATACTGTCAAAACATTTTTGGGAAAATAAAAATCCACATTTAAAAAAAAAATCAGCCAAAAAGTACGATAAAAATTTTTGCTGAAAAGTTCAACTAAATATTTTGAATAAATTGATCCAAGATTCAAATCCTAAAAAAAATATTAGTAAAAAATGGAAAATTGTTTGGCAAATTTTTCTAGTATACCAACACTAGTACTATCAAAATTTAACAAAACAGTGGAGAAAAAAGTTTAGTAAGAGTTATTGACATTTTTGGGAAAATAAAAGTTCAGACATTTGAAAAAAAATCAGCCAAAAAGTACGAGATAAAAATTTTAGCTGCAGTATTCAACTAAATATTTTAGACAAATTGATCCAAGATTCAAACTTAAAAAAAATTATTAGTAAAAATTGAAAAATTGATCTAAACGTTTGGCAAATTTTTCTAGTACCAACACTAATACTACCAAAATTTGACAAAACAGCGGAGTGAAAAAAGTTTAGCAAGAGTTATTGACCTAAAATACGAATACTGTCACAACATTTTTGGGAAAATAAAAGTTCAAAGATTTGAAAAAAAAATCCACCAAGTACTACCAAAATTTGATAAAACAGTGGATAAAAAAATTTAACAAGAGATATTAACTTAAAATTTAAATACGAACAAAACATTTCTCGCAATGTAAAAGGTCAGAAATTTGAGAAAAAAATGAGGCAAAAATTACGAGTTGGAAATTTGGACTGAAAAGTTCAAAGAAGTATTTTGGACAAAATACATTTATTTAAAATTTAAATACTACTAGTAAAAATTTTAAAACTGATTAAATGGTTTGACTAATTTTTCTATCAAAAAATAAGTAAAAACTTGATAAAACAGTGAATAAAAATTTTTAGCAGAGATATTGATTAAAATTTGAATATAGACAAAATATTTTGGCAAAGTAAAAGTTCAGATATTAAAAAAAAAATGAAAAATAGGATATTTTGACTGAAATTCAACTAAATATTTTGGATAAAATACATTTATTTAAAGTTGAAAATGTTTAAAAAATTACTAAAAATTTAAAAACTGATTAAGAAGATTGACTAATTTTTCTATCAAAAAATTAGCAAAACTTGACAAAACAGTAGATAAAAAATGTTAGCAAGACATATTGATTAGAATTAGAATACAGACAAAAAATTTTTGTCAAAGTAAAAGTTCAGATATTTAAAAAAAATGAAAGAATGGAAATTTTAACTGAAATTCAACTAAATATTTAAAATTTGAATACACACAAAAAATTTTTGGCAAAGTAAAAGTTCAGATATTAAAAAAAAATTATTAAAAAAAAATGAAAAATTGGAAATTTTGAATAAAATTCAACTAAGTATTTTGGATAAAATACATTTATTTAAAGTTAAAAATGCTTAAAAAAAATTACTAAAAATTTAAAAACTGATTATGAGGTTTCACTAATTTTTCTAGCAAAAAATAGGTAAATACTTGACAAAATAGTATATAAAAAGATTTAGGAAGACATATTCATTTAAAATTTGAATGCAGACAAAAAATGTTTGGCAAAGTGAAAGTTCAGATATTTAAAAAAAAAACTAAAAATTGGAAATTTTGACTAAAATTCAACTAAATATTTTGGATAAAATACATTTATTTAAAGTTAAAAATTCTTGAAAAAATTACTAAAAATTTAAAAACTGATTATAGGAGGTTTGACTAAATTTTCTAGCAAAAAATAGGTAAATACTTGACAAAACAATACATAAAAAGTTTTAGCAATAAGTACATATTGAATTAAAATTTGAATACAAACAAAAAAATGTTGTCAAAGTGAAAGTTCAGATATTTAAAAAAAAACAAAAAATTGGAAATTTTGAGTGAAATTCAACTAAATATTTTGGATAAAATACATTTATTTAAAGTTAAAAATGCTTGAAAATTTACAAAAAATTTAAAAACTGATTAAGAAGATTGACTAATTTTTCTATCAAAAAATAAGTAAAAACGACAAAACAGTAGATAAAAAAATTTAGCAAGACTGATTAAAATTTGAATACAGACAAACAATTTTTGTCAAAGTAAAAGTTCAGATATTTAAAAAAAAATGAAAAATTGGAAATTTTGACTGAAGTTCAACAAAATAGTTTGGACAAATATTCACTGGATCTCTTGGTGCCGAAGTAGAACTCTAGATCACTATTACCCACAGGACACCAAACACTTGGATAAATGCCAACGCGTTTCGACAGCAATGCTGTCATTATTAAGGCGATAATAAAAACTGCAGCAGCAGAGCATTGCTGTCGAAACGCGTTGGCATTTATCCAAGTGTTTGGTGTCCTGTGGGTGATAGTGATCTAGAGTTCAAAATAGTTTGGATAAAATACATTTATTTAAAGTTAAAAATGCTTAAAAATTTACAAAAAAATTAAAAACTGATTGAGGTTTCACTAAATTTTCTAGCAAAAAATAGGTAAATACCTACTTGACAAAACAGTATAATGTTTTAACAAGACATAAATAAATTGGCAAAGTAGTTCAGAAATTCAAGAAAAAATTGGAAATTTTGACTAAAGTTCAATTAAATATTTTAGATAAAATATATTTATTCAAAGTTAAAAATGCTAAAAAAAACTAAAAATTTGTTAAAAGGTTTGACCAATTTTTCTAGTAACAAATATATAAAAATTGGCAAATAAAATTTAAATATTGACAAAAAATTTCTGGCAAGAATAAAAACCAAGGAAAAGATGATGATCAAAAACTACAACTAAAAATTTTGATTGAAAAATTTCACTAATATTTCGAACCGAAAAGCATTAACGCAAAGGTTAAGTACTGAAAATTTAAGATTTTTTAATGTTTTTGTAAATGTTTTTAATCAAATTATTTGACAAAAATGTTAACTATAATAAATTGAAAATCATTAAAAAAATTTGATGATGACTAGTTGATTAAAATTCTGATATAAAATAATTATTATAAATAATTTGAATATTGACAAACAGTTTTTGACAGAAACAGCTACAGACATTGAGTAAAAAATACGAACCAAAAATTATGCATTGACGCAAAGCTTAAGCACTGAAAATTTCATAAAACTAATTACTACAAATTTGAAAACTGGACAAAACGTTTGATTAAATTCACTCATAAAAATAGCTGCCTACTAAACTTGACGAAAATATTATTAAAAATATAAAAATTAACTAAAAATTTTAATAAGCGAGCCTAAAGTTTTAATTGTAAAATAAAACCAAATATTTCAAAACAAGAGGGGGTACATTCAAAAAGAAAATACCTGAATGAATTTTAGTACCTATAAAATATTGATTTAAACTTTGAAAACTGCCAAAAAATTAATTAATAAAAAACTGTCTACAATAAAACGAATAAAGTCTATTTAAATCTTATTTCATTATCCAACAAATAAACATCTGTTGATTCTATTTTATATCACAAAAAAAAATTGTAAAAAACTAACCATAAATACCGCCGAACACTTCATCGTAATCATTCGATTTTTCTCGGAACAGCGAGGCCGAACGCAAAGCGCTTCGCATCTGGCGCCTACCGTAGGAGAATTTCCTCAGATGCGCAGACGCAATTCCGAGAAATGCGATAAAATTGTAAGGACGAGATTTTCGCGGAATTTTTTTTATTTTTTCAGAAAAATATATTTTATATGAATTCTTTTTTAATGAATTAGTAATGAAATTTATTTCTATTATTTATTATTATTTACACAAAAATGTACAAAACATTCCGTTTATATTACGGAGAATAGAAAATTCAGAAATTCCAACTAGACTTGAATTACCTTCAGACGTCTTTAAAAGAACATCTCGTATTAGGTAACGGAGGCGTTTCAGCTCTGTCTGGTCGACCATTAAAGTGTCACCTGAGTAAAACCGCCAGCTATTTTATGGCGAATATAAATTTTCTTTCTGAATTCGTCTGTGTAATGGTTACGGCACACGACATACACAGGAAGTGGAGAAACCTTTAAGAAAAGGGCATCGACGACGGATGAAAATAGTTTTTTCTTCTCCTTTCTCGTTTCTTCATCTCTTTCTATTTCTTTGCGGTGGTCTTCTGGATCTTTTGTTTTGGGTAGATTATTCGTCCGTGTCTTATAAGAAAGGAAAACCGGCAAAGAAACATCACCACGCACACCAACTTACAGCCTTGTACATACATATACTAGCGCAAGAAATCGCAAGAACAAAAGCAAGTCTAATACATTCTTTTATACTTACTTCGGAGAAAAAAAGCTGAAGACCCTTTCTTCTTTAGTTTCCTTATAGCGAGGCGAGGTTCTTTTACTGAAACTTAATCTCTGCGTGCCACGGAAAACCAGTCTTTCCTTCTCGATTAATTATATAGATGGTAATGTCAGAAACAGGAGGATTTAACTACTTTTTCCCGTTTCAAACGAGACGACCTCTTATACATAATACAAAATATTTTTAAATCAAGCAGTACGCAGACTGCATCAGATGCCATTTTATGCATTTTACTCCACCCTACTGTACGTGTTCGGAGCTAAACTGAACTAAAACTTTAACAAACTTCCCCGAAGTTTACATCGCGATTAAGGTGCGAAGCAGCACTCCACTCCGATGCTTTCGGATACCCTCGAATATGTTAAAATATCCTTCTATCTCAGGGAAACTATATAATATCGTTCCTCTACACCTAAAACCTGTTAGAGTCCGATTTTTATAAGAAGTACATGTACGTCACGAATACGATGCGCGAATTCTGCTTACCATTGGCGTCGTAATAAATTTTAAAAAGAGGTATAAAATATAAACATTAATTGCATAACCTAGAAAAATTAAGTAGAAGTACAATATAGTTACAATTTTATTATTGTTTTTCAAAGTTATATGCGAAGTAGCCAATAAAAATTTGTCAATGTTTACTACATTAATTGTATATATCTAAATATTTCCTTAACGTACCGCTATCTACTTATTTAATCAATTTTTAGTGTGTAGTGTTTAAACAACAATAGTAGAATTCATTCAATTTAGTATTTCTTTAATGTAGACAACATTAAAAGTATTACGTATCTACACATTGACACTATGCTACAACTTTGTTAAAACTTTATTTGTATACGAAATAGAATACAATAATAGTCAAGGTTTATTACAGGTCAATAAAGAAATTGAAACAAAATTTAATGTTTGCGTTTATAATTGATAATCAAAATAAGTAAAACATGTACACCACAGTAAATATTTATTTATTTTTAGTACGTATAAAAAATACAAAAAATATATACAAAAGCATGGATATATTTCCTAAAAGAGTACAGAGTTTAGTAAAACGATAAATATATTATTATAATCTACTCATCTTCATCTGATGATTCTTCATCATAAATATCTTCATCTTCAGATTCCCCAGTATTTACTATAAATTCCATAGTATCCATGATATCATCGATGAGATGTTCTTTTTGCATATAGTCTTCTACAATTTTGTCGACATGGTTACAAATAGATGCCCAGTCTTCTATAGAGATTGTTGCAAATTTCTGTCGAGCTAAATTTTCCACATCGGCCAGTTTAAATGTCACATTTCGTGCTGCAACCCAATTCTTCACAGTTGCCCATATTTTCTCAATCGGGTTCAATTCAGGATGATACGGAGGAAGTCGCAACACATTATGACCCTTTTCCCAGAGTAAGGTATCTAATTTATACTTTGGATTAGCTGTTTTGTGCGCTTTTATAATTTCGTACAATTCTGGCTTAGTGATGGCAGGGTCATGACTTATGTTTCGTTCCACAAGCCATTGTACCATATCACTTTTTCTCGTGTTTGAATTAGGATCCTTTTCAAGTTTGACATTGTGATATGACGCATTATCTACAACTAACACACTTCTAGGTGGAAGATTAGGGAGTAGTTTTGTTTTGATCCATGTTGTAAAATTCTCCTCGTTCATATCATTGTGATAGTCACCAGATTTTGTTCCTACACATAAATGTAATTAATATTAATATTGTGTATAGTATGCGACTAATTACCTGATGGAAAAATTAATAATGCGTTTGGTATAAAACCTTCTCTTCCACCTGCGTGAACCATTATTAAACGTTGACCTTTCGATATAGGTTTCTTTAATCCCAACAAAGAATCATCGGCCCACTCTTTAGTCTGTGTATGTGAGCTATGAATATAGGATTCATCTGTAAAAACAATCGGTCTGCCTTCCCGCATATAAATCTGAAGCTGCCGTAGGTACTTTATACGTTTGGCTCGAATATCATAAGATTCGACTAATATCTGCCTCTTATCGATGCTTCTTCTCCATCTTAAAAATACCATGTTAGTACAATAATATAAAAGATCAAATATTCATATTTACTTGAATCCCATTCTCTTTAGCACTTTCGAAAGAGTTGATAATCCCCCTTCAAAGGAAATATCATTTTCCTTTAATTTGTTAAGGATTCCTATAAAAACATATTTTAACAATGTCATAATATACAAAAACAAAAATTTACCTTTCAACGTAGGCCTCCTTTGTTCGGTTAAATAAAAATTATGTACAAAGGTTCGAATTATTTGTGTTTGCCATTCCATCAACGTGCTCTTCGGACTTGATTTGCTTCTTTTTTTAGAAGGGCTTGAAAATGAAATAGAAGCTCCAGTGCTAACGTCCTGCATTTCCTTAGCGACAGACCTGTAGGTTTTTTCGCTAACCTTTGTTGCAGCTAAAAATCTTTCTTTGAAATTTGTCAGGGGAATTCCACATGAGTTATTTGTAGCTTCTTCTTTCATAAATTGCATCACATTAGCAAGGATTTCTCGTGCCTGGCTGTGAATAATGTGCCCTTTTCCTATCTTTGTTGACGAACTTGACGCCATTTTTCTAGGTTAGGGTAGAACAAACGATTTAAAAAATATATATGAAATTATTGTATTTACATACCAAGTAAGAAAAATACGGCTCAATATAGTTTTTAAAAAAACTGGACGAAAATAAACTTGAAATATACAATAGAAAGGAAAATAACGGAAATAAACACACACGCAAACGACAAATACTAATAACACACCAAATCCAATAAACCACACGACGGCTATGACAACACGCCTCACCCAAAAAGCAACAATCGACTCGTCCGAACGCGTTTTCGTTCATAGCGCATGATGACGTACATGTACTTCTTATAAAAATCGGACTCTAAGTATGTGCATACTTACACATACATACATACCTGTAGGTATATCTATATGTATTGTATATCTATATAGAGAGATAGATTCGGTGATGTTGCGCGCGAGAGGAGTTCAAAGTGACGGGAAAAACTCCTTGAATTACGGACGAGTTGAATCTTGCATCGTGTATAATACGTGCCGGTAGTTGTGTAAGTACGCCATGTCTTGGCAGCTTGCCATCTCTAATAATAGGGGTTAGTGGGGGAGTTTGTTTCGAAAAACTTCGCCAATATCTGGTGCATTTCTATTACGGCGTTTCGAGTCTGTTGGAAAATTAATTTTCGGAGAAAGTTTTAAATCGTCCAATCTGTTCGGAGATGTGCAAGCTGGACTGTTTTAGATATATTATCGCGCTGCATCCTAATACAATGGAGATCAAAAGTTGAATATTTTTCTTAAATTACCTTCGTAAAGCTACATATTGAGAAGACAAATCTATTTCATATCCAGTTATTGCTTGACAGGTGCTGTCAAAAAATAGTTTGGGTTATCATTGGTACCAATTATTCAGTGTTCCCAACTGAAAATTTTAAATTACACACCGTTCCCTTTGTGAGTTTATACAGCCTGTACCAATGTAGTAATTAATTTTAACATTAAACCGCTAAACTGTCATAAAAAATATAAAGAAAAAAAGAGGTCTTAACGACACATTAAGCTAGATATATGTCACATTTGACAGTTCTCAATAAATACCAAGTGACTATAAATGTTTGTAACAATATTTACTTTGGCAACACTGAAAAATTGGCTTGCCTGGTTATTCATTGAGGTACAACTTTGTAGGTTATGTCATTTGTATCATATGCATGTGTTATGCATGTTTGTGTACTGATACCAGAAGGAAGATTGATAGAAAACGATGGATGAAACAACTTTTTGGACGCATATTTTAAACGCCTAAATAAAAATTCGTCAAAGAATATGCTCAAAGTGTCGACCTTCCACTGCTAAACAATGTATTCGTCCTGATACCTAAATTGTTAAATACATTAGTTAACATTTCAGGTCCTATATTTGCTATTGCCTCCTCAATAGCGTTGCGTAACTGTTGTAAATTCTGCATTTGATTCCGGTATATTGTGTTTTTCAAATAAGGGAACAAAAAGAACTGTAGCAGCGTCAAATCGGGAGATCTACTTGCCCACAAACCTACACTAATCAAACGGTCTGGGAAGAATTGGTGTAAATAATTAATTGTTATTTGTGCAGTGTATGCTGTAGCTGAATCTTGCGGAAAATAACCACTCGTTAACTCTATGTCATCCAATTGATTTATAAATGATTCCAAAATAATGGTTTGCTAGCGTTGAGCATGAATCGTTTCTTGAAAGAATATCGGACCAATAATTCTTTGTCGTGACATTGGCATCCAAACACCGATTTTAACTGGATGCAATTGCACTTGGATTAAGTTCTGCGGATTCTCTGGCGACCAAGTTCTGAAGTTCTGGGAATTTACCTAACCAGACAGATGAAACCAAGCCTTATCCGAATAAAAAGTGATATTTTGCTGGTCAATATTATTATGCAGATTGTTATTGTACAAGTAACAAAACTGTGTTCGTAATACAAAATCAGGTGGGTGAAGTTGCTGAACAATTGTAAATTTATACGGATGTAAATGTAAATGCTTTTTTAGGATCTTACGAGTGGATTCATAGAAGTGTTCTGGAAAGGACGTAAGAAAGGTTGAAAGGAAATAATAATAATTGATAATGGGAATGGGGAATTATTTGTTGAGATAATCGACGTACTGAAATATGAGGATTTTCTGCAACACGTTCATTAACATTATTCAAAACATCAGGTGTAGCAACAGTGGGACGGCCAGTAGATTTACTTTTAGCCACATTACCGGTGTTCAAAAACCTTTCAACAATTCTTGTAGTGTGTTTAGTAAAGCTACGGTAATCAACTTTGTCCTCTGGATACATTGCAACAAATTGCTCAAAAGTTAATTGCAGCAAATATATACAATTACCGTCATCATTTTGTAAGTCGCTTCGAAAATAAGCCATTACAATAAATGTGTTTTGCTCAATAGTAAATACCATTGTTAAAATGAAATTGAGTGGTTTTATTCGTATGAGTTTTACTTTGACAAATCTGACAAATTTAAATTTAAAAATCAAGTGTGCAAACATAAAATTATAGAAGTGTTACCAACTAGTCGAAAATTTACAAACATTTTTAGTCACCCGTTAGAATGCAGCACTAAATCGGCAGCCATATTTGCCTATTTTGACATTAATTTCACATAATTGTTGAGTTTGAGATTAAGGAAAACATTATAAGTATATAGGCTGCTATTAACAGTTCTCCTTTTGTCTTGACTGCTGATACTTTAGCGCTGCTAATGTATATTTTTTACCAACAAAAATTAAGATATTTAGGCCAGTTTGTTCTCGAAATATTGCCGAAACAAAGATTTTTAAGATTTTTTTCTATTTCGCAGACTAATCATCTCTTTAAGTTTACATTTAAGTCGTATTTTCTTTTTCATAATTAATATTTTGACTTGACAGGTATTAACTGACACTTACGTCATATTTGACGTTTTAAGAGAGGAGAGAATATGTACTGAAGTTAATCGACCGCCATGTTTGCATATTTTGACACTTCGCATACTTAATTTCTTTCCCTCAATACCTTGTTCTTCTGTTGTGAGACAATATATGTATAATGCAAGGAACTATGATTGAAGCGCCTCAAATTAACTCAATATGATGAAACCTACCTAACATAACCTCTCTTTATCATCGGGTAAACTATAAACAAATAATATAACAAATTCAAATGCATAATGGGTAAAGGTCTAATTAGAATATAGTTTTGATAAAATTAGAAGCAAATATAGAACTAACACGCTTTAATCTATGTTATTACTTTGTTTGAAAACGACTAGGCGGCAACTAGTTTGTTAAGCAGCCTTAAAACTGTAAAAAAAACACCTAATGTACTTACAACTGATATTTTGTGATATGCTTATATCTTGTTTTTTATTAAAAGGACCAAATGATAAAATTCGATTCACATTAGGCAAATTAAACTGACAGCCATTTTGAAGATTTAAATAATGTATTAGAATCAAATTAGTTATTTACGGTAAGATCTGATTGGTGTTTTCCATTTGTAGGATGTAAATTTACCCAAAATCTTAAACAAACTGGTCTTCAGATATATATTCCATTTTAGATCCTAATTTCTAGGTAATCTCGGATAAAAAGAAACTAATTTAATATTATTATTACGGACTTTAATAAATCTAAAACCAGACTGCTTCCAAACAGAGATTCATTGCGAATTATTTATTAAGAACGTTTCTTAACAGGGCATAGAATGAAAATGATTTACAGCTTTATTTACCGATAAAAGAAATAACAAATGTTGACAGTTCAAAAATCTATATTTTCGGAAAAAATGAAGCTTCACAATGTATGTAAATACATTCACCTACTCCACCTTATTAAAAAACAAGGTGTAGTCTGTATTAACATTAAATATTTTTGTTAGTTTAATATAAAAGCTGGTCAGCCGCCATATTTGCACGCTTTGACATTTCGTTCAATATGGCGGGATCTTCAAATGTAACTCGATATCTTTTAAAATAAATAAAATAAAGATGGCGTATCTACTGAATTTGTTTAGGCATTTAAACATTTAAGACGTGTGATGTCTGACATTTATAAAAATGACGTGATATACGATATAAAATCTATTCAAATTGTTCAACCAATTTTCTTTTAGAAAGTTGTGTAAATTATTTAAGCACCGTTTTGAAATTGCGGGTTATGATAACAAATAATTACCGAACCATTGTTTGATGTCCATTACGATGAAATGAGGTATAAACTTGGACCATATTTCTTCGAGAATGCTGCAGCTATTAGTGGTGTACCCCATTCTGTAATGTTACTCGAATTTTTGTGACTGCTAATTGATTTATTGGGATGAACATTTTCGGGAAGCATTATTGGTGATGTTAATTAGCTATAGAACTGATTTGCTGATCCAACATCTTTAGACTTAGACATCAAGTCTATCAGTACAATCTACGTATGTATGTACAATCACTTGCTGGTCTAAATGATAAAATTGGTTGTGTCATTTGTGAAATGGAGCCACAAATAAATCAAGAAATTAACGAAAATTTAAAAAGAAGTTTTCAAATACATCCACTATGACAGCTATCAATATTTTGTTTTCAAATTCGATTAACTGACATTTACGTCATATTTGACGTTTCTCGCTAGAATGCTGAAGTTAGCCGTTAGTTATTGACATTTAATTTTTAATTCAAGATATTAAGTCATCAAAACCTTGCAGATAAAAATGGATATTGTTATAATTTAAACTGGTTTTGTTGAGTACTACTTAAGCGTGAATTCAGCGAATAAATATTTAAATAAATCCTCTAATCCTTGTACGTTGGCGCTAGCAGCGCCACCACAACGAAAGAAAGGAAACGACTTCGTACGATTCAGCAAACAAAAACCGTCGCACAGGAAAGTTGTATAATAAAATTTCGCATATAAAACTCGCGAATAAAGCCAGTGCGGTAGACGATATACGAATAATAAATACAAAAATATACGAACACACGAATGAATAGAAGGTGGGTCGGAGGGATGTAGCTTTAATACATTCCTCGAAATATTTCAAGTCCAAAGGTGGAGCGTATTATGTATATACATATATAGGAAGAGGAATAAGGCGCAGATATGAAGAGGAGAGGACGTGGAAGGAATGAGAAGTCCAAAAATACACATCAACGGATGAATATAAGATGCATAAAACTCTTGCGTGTTAGAAATGTAAAATATTTTTGTAATTTCCACTTTTTACCCATCAATAATATTAGTACGATCATGTCTCTGTATAAATAAGAGCAAATAAATAACCGCTAACCAATTAAAAAGGTAAAATTCATCTAATTCCGCATCTGCCATCTCATTACCAAGTTTCACGCGGAGGCGGAGTCCAAACTTAAATATAAAGTTTTAATTGATCATTAGCAAGGACCATCGTCACAAACCCGGTATCTATCTCGCTTACGCACGCCGTACACGAACGAGACGACGTCACTCCTGCAAATTCCGAAATAATATTTCTTGCAATTCTTATGTAAATACGGCCCGACGATTTTGCAAATTTTCCTTCTTTCGACCCCCTCCCCTCCGCGTTCAACGCGATGTTAAAAATGCTAGAAGCGACGAGGTACTCCCGTGACGTGATCTTCGTCGTCTTCGTCTCCTTTAGCGAGAGAGAGGACGCGGAACGGGAGAAATTATTTAAACTAACAAAAGGAAACATATTAATCAAGTCTTTGTTCTTCTACTTTCTCGTGTTCCGAACTCTTAAAGCTCCCGGTGTATTTATTTAAGGATGTTTAAATAGAGGGTCGTATGGAAGAGTGTAGTCGCAAAAAAAAGGTGATTTTAATGGTACATTCATTAGAAAAGTTAAAAATTGTCTAAAATATATTTTGTGGGATTCAAAAAGATTGTCAATTCTGCACCTATAGATACGGGGTAGGATGTACATATGTATTTACATACATATGTGTCGCCTGTTTGTAATGAAGGTTTGAACCAAGTCAGTGTCAGAACACAAAGAAGTAAACGAATCTGTCATAAATGAGAAAAACATAACCTATATTTTTTTGAAAAAATCTCAACTTTTGCAATTCCGTTGAAATTTCGAATATACAGCCTTGGCCGAAAGTATTTGCCACCCTTCACAGCTCTAATTACAAGAAGTTTGTAAGAAATAAAAGAAAATTTTTTGTACATATTTTTTTATGTATGTATTTATATATTATCCAGATAGTTTTTTCATTTGTTAGGTCAATGATAACACTTGCAATTCGAACAAAAGTCAAATTTATTCCAAAACCTTTACAATATATATAATCTGGTTTTCGTAACAACTTCTTCAGTGGAATAAAATTGACATTTATTTCGTGTCAAATTATAAATAAATAACTAGCCATGCCTACCAACAAAATTATCTACAGACAAAGAAATTCAGTGATATATAGGATTATGTTTACAATATAGTGGACAATTTAAGATATTTTGAAATGTAAATTTATAATCATAACACTAATGCTCCTCATATCAATGTATTTTTTTGTCAACCTCTAACAATTCTGTTCAAGGACTAGGGAAAAACATGGCAAAAAAACCTAGTCAAGAGCTTAATTTTATAAAATGCAGGCGTGGTTAGGTGATTAAATTATTATAAATAATACTTAAATTTTCTATATCTGTTCTAAAATTGACCGCATTATTTTCTTTTTTAATGTATATCATTTCATATATTAACCTTTTTTTATAACTATTTTCTTTTTTTAAAATCTTAACATTTTCAAAATCAAAGTTATGTCGTAATTCTTTAGAATGCTCAGACAAAGCAGTTTCAGCGGTTATGTTACATCTGGATAATAAGATAAGTTAAAAGGTCATAAAAAATACATATGTATATACACAACGAATATTAATATTGGAAAGATCCTCCACAGGCTTTTATGACTTCACGAATCCATCAAAGGCAGCCATCGCAATTCCTCAACCTTTTGCTGCATTCTAGTCGCATTCTACTTGCGTTAATTCACAAGCTTTAGGCATTCTTTATTACTGAGTAAAGTTATACTGCATATAGTTGCTGCATCTAGACTACTTGATGCTCATTTTTTTTTGGCTGTAAAGAACAATAGCAAATTAAATGTAGAAAAACTTTTCCTCTATAACATTTTGTCATATCTCTAACAGTAGGCGATATACATGCTGTGACAGCTAAAATCAAGCAGACTGTATATGTGTTTGAGCATGCCGAATAGGATAAAACTATCAGATTGAGATAAACGGCTTTTTTGGCAAAAACTATATAAATAGAACTAGTACCTCAAATACCAGCATCTTTCCGGTTTTTTCGGCCAAGAACAACCCTTTAACTCAAATCTGACGCTTTTACCGTATTCAGAATAATCAATTACATATATATCTGTCTAAATATGAACGAAATCGAACGCAGTCAAAAATCCATATTTTTTCATACTACCCTTGAGTTTTTTTGAACAAAAACTCGACCTCTCCGATTTCGCTGAAATTTGGAATACATACATATTGTTGTGGATCTTTATATATTTAGATTTTTCTTTGAGTCGTAAGAAAGTTCTTCGCCGGAGTCTCTGTATTGTGATAGTATCACATTGTCACAAGCTCAGACACCCAACTCACATTCAAATATCTCAGATAAAAGGATACAATACCAGATATATATATAATACCAGAACTAAATTGTTGCACCAAATTTTTAAATTTTCTTTTTAAAATAAGAATAAAAACTTGCCTTGGCATAATTTTACGCTTGTAACTA
>SMLS01072558.1:0-30003 GCA_004785975.1 Popillia japonica
CGGAATGTATTCATTATTTTAATTGTTTGATCCGTTGAACGTTAAGAGGGTGAAAATTTAAGGACGCGATTAACCGACGCGGTATAAAACCGTAAGCAACAGATGCATTAATTACTGAATAATAAACGTTTACTTCCCCATTTTGTCCTTTCAGGAGTTCATTGTTGATCTACGTTTCGATTGCAGGTCAAGATATGAAACATTTTAGATTGATTTGATGATATTGGAGTTTCCTCGTTTGAATTAAATTAACAAAAAAATGATTTCAAGCACGTATAGTTGATGAAACGTATATACGTACATACATATTTACTAAAAAATACAGTTAAGTATATGAAGATTGCATTAATAGCGCCGAATCCGTCCTAGCTTAAGCATGAATTAATTAATGAAAATGTTTGGAACGGCACTCACCCGGCGAGGGATGAGGAAGCGGAGCCAAACTGTTGTGCTTTTAAATATCTTGAACTAGTTTACATTCGAAACAATTCCAGTACAAATAGACATTTATCTACGAACTTGAAAATCTAAATTAATAAAGATAATCAAAGGAATGTCGTCTATAAATTAGACGACAAGGACTGTAACAAATATAGGTCAAACTAAACAATATTTAAAAAAGCGTGTCTGTTACCATCGATACACAGCATCATATAATATAACCACCGAAACGGCTTTGTCTAAGCACTCTAAAGAAAGACGACATAACTTTGATTTTGAAAATATTAAGATTCAAAACTGATATACCTATAGAACAAACAAGAGACTAACGCAGTTAATTTAAGTACTAAATTTCAGTTTCTTCCATTGAAGAGCTATTATTACGAACGTCTAGATTCTGGAATAACTTGATTTTTAATTTAATTGTGCTTTAATTGATCTCAAGGTAGAAAAATATATCTGGAATCAAAAGTGTAGCAATAACTGGTTGCCTATACTTATATGTATATATATGGTTTGTATACGAGTCCCTTCCCATTTCAGTTGGCCCGCCCTAGGATTTTCTACATATGGACGTGCGTCTGTCAGATAAAATACGAGTACCACTTTTGTTAAGTAATATATGAAAGCCTCTATTTGTAAGTTTACCACTGGGTAACATTACTTTTATTTTTTATTACAGTCTAAATTCTTTGTGGGACTATATTAACCAACCCTTCGCAAAATTGGGGGTAAACGAGTCCCAAATTTCCTGTAGTTTTTGCTTCAACTCAGGGATTGTTCTAGAAGGATGTGTTCGTAGTAGCGCCTTTTACATCTCATACCATAACGTTTCAATAGGAGATAAATTTGGACTACTAGAAATCCATTCTAAAGGTGGTACGTTGAAGTCATCCATCCATTTTAAACCCCTTTTAGAAATATGACATGCCGCTCCGTCTTGCTGAAACAAAAATCGTGTGCAGATGTCAAATATTGTTATTACCGGTAACAATGATTCCCCTAAAATGTCCAAATATTTGTGTGTGTTCACTGTGCCTTCAATAAAATTAGGTTTTCCCTCCCCTTTGGAGGACATGCTACCCCAGACCATCAGCGAGGCACGATTTTCCTTTACCACTTTTTAAACAGTCCGAATGGAAAGCTTCATTTTTGTCGGCGAATAACTCGACTTCTACTGTCACCTACTCAAAATTCGAATCGGGCGTCATCGTTCCATTGTATTGCACGCCATTGTTCTGTTGTCCAATTTTTATGTTCTTTTGACCATATTAATCTATTTTTCTTCTGTTGTGTTGTTACAAGAGGCGTTTCTTTTGTCTTAAAGAAAACAATTCATTGAGAAGAATCTTAGTGTCATAATAATTTTTCCAATTTCAACCTGACTCTTTTTGATAATAATCCTAGCAAAATCCTAGCTTACAAATCTCTATCACATGTGGATCTTGCAATTTGCCTTCCAACAACTTCATCCCAGAGAGAACTTAGTTGTAAATAATTTGCACGTCTGTTACTTTCGACGATTCTTTGTAGTGCTTGTCTACCGCCTTCAGTAACTTTTTTTGACATTTTGGGGCTTTGTAGTAACCAAACCCGTAGTTTTGTACCTTTTAACCACATTTCTTACACTATGTCTCACAAATTGACAGTTTGATTTTCCGGAATTCGAACATTTTATATCATTGAACAGATTTTCTCATTGATTATCGTCCCTCTAGCCATTTTTATCAGCACAATAACTCTATTATTTATTAAATGCTTTCTGACAGTTGTCTTGACTTAATCTTTCAACACCACAAACGTTGTTACGAAAGTCATGTGTGGCTTTACCTACGTATACATGAAACATTGCTTATATGAACCAGTTTGTATTATTTACTTGTAATTATCAAACAAATCCATAAAGTCAAAGTTTTTCTTTTGAGTATTACTAAAACTATATCTTCTTGATCACCTAAACCTAAAATATCCTATAGATATCGTGTTTTTCTATAATATAAAAAAAATGAACTAATAAAAAAATTTATAATTGGACCAACTGAAATAATAGTGGATATGTTTGTGTGTACTGAGTAGTACTGGTTGTTTATCAAATTTGCTGTTGCAATAGAAATAGTGGTCATTCAGGATTAACAGAGTTTAATGATGCCTGAACGAGAAGTCCAAGAAGATCTAAATTCGGATTTACATTTAATAACAATTTATCGCACTAAGTTTTCTATTGATTTCTCTCCTTTGCTTTGACAATTGATGATGTCTCGTCTGTTAAAGTTTTGCTGCAATGCGTTTAAAGCCTTTACCCCGTATTTCCTTATTATACTCTTGGAATTTGAATTACGGATGCAGTACAAGATAGTCTTAAGACGTCTTATTTAGACATTTATAAAATTAGTGACAGGTGTATAATGCCTTTTCGAGAGGTAACGATAAACTAGAATTACATCTGAACTGAAGCCAATCGATTAAACACCAAATATGCCAACTATGGCATATTTGGTCAATAGTGACTTCTTTCGCAGATGCTGCGCAAAAGTCATCAATCAGTTAAACTTAAAGATTCTGAAATTAATTGTTTTATTACCACATATTAAGATTTTGCTTAGATTTCTAAGCTGCATTACAGTGAAATTTGAATACATATTTATGGATGTACATATGTACTTCTTATTACATTTAAAAATTGTTCATAATGAGACGCTGTATAAAAATTGAACGCTTTAATATCAAAAATTATCTAACCTAACGTAAATATTAATAAATCTGACTAAAAACGTATAAGTTGTTATACTAACATGCTGTCTCTTTTTAATTTCGTTACATTGGCATTTCTCTTCGGTAGCAACCTATATGTATATAGGCTGCTGCAAATAAAACTAGATATTAAGATTGAAATAGACACACATAGAAACATGTATGTACGTACCCTCACCTGAAAGAAGTTGCAGAACGATTTACAAAGCGATTATATGTAAATCGTTCTACAACTTCTTTCAGGTAAGTGTACATATGTATGTGAGAGGATTGATACGATACTGTGATTAAACTAAGCGACAGGCGACAACGAATCTATCCCCACTTAAACACGTCTATGTAAATATGCGTGCGGTAGTGTGTGTAATATGGTTGTCGTATATTAAGTTTAACATCAAGCAATCGGTATATGTATACATATCTAGTAAAGGAAGTACGATGAAAGCAACCCACCAAAATTTCATCTAATAATCACATCAATTCCAACATCATTCATACCGCTGATATGGAAAGACCATCGAACTGTAGGTACAACAAAATAGCACATCTCAATTTTACATTTGGTCATAAAGTGGGTGAGAAACACAGAATTGTAGGGAGTGTGCATATCTACATAATGTGTTGCCTCGGTTATTTGAGAAAAGGAACAGGCAGTGGCGACTCGTTCACGATCATTTATTAGAAAAGCAATATATTTATCGGATTACCATTTATTAGAAATTATTATTTATTTTAATAATAAATGTAAAGCTTTTTAATTTTTAAACTTCTGAAACATAAGAGAATGGCAAAATTAAGAAAAAGTAGAATAAATACAACTACATATGCGATCAGTTTAGGTAGGCGATCACATTGTTTTCTGAAGAGAATCCGATTGTTGTGAAGCTAAATATTTTCTGTTTCTCATGTTGATATGATAAAGTCTTGAACCTGCCACCATCTACGGTAGTTACTAAAATATCGCTAGAATCAGAAAGAATTTTGTTGTTCAAAACGACGAAAAAAAAAAAGATTAAAATCTAAAATCTGGTGGACGAGCCCAGGCACGGTAAGAACTTATTTGGAAACAAAGTAAGTCCTACAAGTTAATGCTCTAATAAACCGAGGTAGATAGCAAGAATTATGCTGGCGATACATTTGCGAACTGCTAAGAAAGGGGAAAAAGTATGATAACACAATTGAGACTAGTAACGCAAAGAAATCTGATCTTGTTAGTGGTGCAAACTTGTGAGGAATCTAATATGTATGTACATGTTACAGTTGGTCAACATTTAAGAGCTTCTATAAAAGGCTTTTTCTTCAAGAGACTTTAATTTACATGAAGCCAATTAGTGATTTTCTTCATATAAGTTGAACTAGTTGTAAGAAAAGTCTTTACATTGGAAATAAATTAACTGCATTAACACTCGCAGCATTATCAACATACTACGATCTTCTCCAATTACAAAGACTAGTTTATTCTTTTATCCTTTTTAATTAAGGTTTTACTTACGCATGGTATATTTATTTATAAAATAATATATTAGGGGAAGTCCTAGCATTGATTTGTTGATTAGAGAACAAACGATTCCTAGATGTATAAGCGCTGAAAGTCTTCATAGAAGCCTTGGCAGAAGTTTCTTGCTCATTACCAAAAACAAATTTTCTACCTGTGTGTTTTTAATAGATTACCAGTATACCAGTTAATAACATCCCACTATTATTATTAAACCCGTATAGACTCCCATCGGCCGCCACTGGGTACCGAGGCGTAGAGACGTCCAAACAACAGGAAAAAAGCGAAGGAGAGGAGAGACAACAAACTTCGAAAAACCACCCCCGCAGCGAGAAGTACCGTGACTCAACTCAACTTGTTCGTTCGCCTATATAACTGTAGTATACGCGCCTGGTTCTGCTGGGAGCAGGGTCTGAGTTAGGCCAAATTGCCACTATTAAATTTTATACTGCGTTATCAACGGTAGCCATCTATTCTTGGAGGGAACGTCCGTTCACGCGCTCCTCGCACCAGAATGTGTTTTTGCGTCGCGCCCTCGCCTCATCATACGCAAACGATGAAGGGCGATGAAGAAAAACAGGAGGTGGATGACGAGGAGTAGGAAGGGGACGAATTGACCCTTTACTTTAGATGGGTGTAGTCGACGCGACGTAGTAGAGAGCTCAGTTATTAAATGGGCTAAAGTACTGTTAACGTGACGGAATGTATAGGAAATTATGAAGTGCTTCCATACCGCTGCACGATGCTATGTGAAAATTAATTAAAAGTAGCATAACTGATTTATTTATGGCACTAATTATATAATATTGAATTTACGCCAAGGCAAGCAGAAGAGTATACGGAGTGGTAAAAGTTGCCTCTCGAATTAAAGCTGGAGGGATAGAAGTAGATATTGAATTAATGGTATTTGGTTGCTGAATGTCGGCCTATATTTTCCCAAAGTTAATTCATCTGTTTTAGTAACATAAAGGGGATCTTTCAAGTGTCTCTAAAGTAAAAATTCTAGACGAATTAGATCAGAATATGTTGATTGCCTTCTAAGAATTTGCCTCCAACCAACCAGCTTTTGTAGAATTCCCAAAATATCCGAAAATAAATTGTATGTAGATTTTTAAGTGATTGCCTAAATTATTAAAATGAAAATGCACCTACGTGTAAAGCAGGTCTCGTCTAGAAATAAACATACATACATATAATATGTATGTACAACATACATACATACCATATATGGTCACATTTAGTATTCGTATAGGACTGAAACACGAAAAAGTTTTAAAATAAAACAGACAGTTAAAATGTTCTCTCCTGATTTTTCGCAGTGGTGATTCATAACTGTCATAAACTAACTCTACATGTCAATCATATTCGATTTGGAAACGTAACAGTTGAAAATTGAGCAGTTCTATTGTATCTAACATTTCATTTAATATTGACTGATTACTGCTATTTAAGTCTGTTTAACTGACATTGGCGATGATTTCAAATTTGCATTTTATAAACCGCATTATGTAAGTAAAGTGATTGTCAGAGTGTCAAACGGGGATAATCATATCAAATCCGTTTAGTAAAATGTAAAATTAAAACCTTTCTGTCAGACTAATATTACAAACAGTAAAATTAAAAATAATTCTGTTTACATTTCAAAAGTAGACATCCACAAATTAGTAATAATTAGTTGGTAATAATAATAGTGACCAGAACTCTTAACTAAAATCGGTTTTCGGTTGATAATGACGACCCACGAGTCGTCGAAACAGCTGTCCCAAATTACTTCAATAAATGGATGTTACGCAGGTAGCACAAAACACTCAAGAAAAGCAATCTAGGGATCAGCTAATTTATACCCTACCATCAGAACTACCTCAAACCTAGCTAACAATCCTATTTAAACATTAACGAGGTACTTTGGTGTGGATGCCGGGTCTTAAGGGCATACAAGCCAACGACGGGGTTAAGGTTGCAATCTTAGTTGCAGATTGCAATACGAGGTGTAGAGGCTGAATGGATTGAAGAAACACACCATGTTCACTAGAAACATTAAAGGGCAGATACACAGCAAATGGATGAAGAGGTAGCCATTTCAGCATTTAGCAGCAATTCTGCTGGCTTCCAACCGAGTACAGGTTAAAATAGTGACTAGTCTGTAAATAAGCGATGGCTCTCTAAGGAAATACCTACATAGAATTGGCATCTTTAAGAATTAACCTATTTGCAGACTATGCAATGAAGAGGAGAAGAAGTCATTGGAACCAACTAACCCACTAACAGGAGAGCCGCAAAGAAATTTACCACGTAGGCTATTAAACCTAGCAAAAGAGACTAACCTGTTTTTTTTAAAGCATTCACTTGGCACGGAATAATACAATAGGCCATAAGTCGCTGTGTTAAGGAGATATTGCAAAGACCTAACTCGTAGCAAGTGAGTAATAAAATCAAATCAAATCCCAGAGATACACGAACTCGACGTGACAATAGCTTTCTCATAAGCTAATAAGTCTTTTAAGCTATCATAAAATAGAACTACATGACATTTCTCGAACAACGGCAAAAATGAGTGATTATTCGATACGTTTCAATATATGTAGTTTTGCACAAGCGCAGATAATTTTGGACTCGTGTAGTTTTTCTTATATTTTATTGAGTTTAAGGCAATAAATCAATTGGAAGTAGTAAAATCGAGTCATTTGAAATCCATTTCATGTATTAGGGGGCACCATTCGCTATATATACCACCCTTCAAATATCTTTGTACAGTTCTTAACTTACATTGCTTGAAGAACACTCCTCCTAATTTCCTATCATTCAAGTGCTTCTTTACTTTTATAACAAAATCGCTTCCATTGCTCACGTTGTTAACATCTAAGGTCATAGAAGACTTGCACTTATACCTGGACAAATTAGGTATGAAGCAATGCTTATACATTGTGGTAGTTTTCTTGGATTTACACCTAAGACATTCATTAAGCAAAAATACTATCTGCATTACTAAATTTACATGATAGGTTGGATTTCTCTAGTACTGGCAATGAAAATAAAAAGTACAGACCTTCACCGAGAAATTTTTGCCTCGTTTTCTACCTGTTAACAATTTTTGATTAACGTGTTTAGTTGTTCTGGTAATTTTTGAATATCCGTCCGTTTGGTAACTTTTATCTTTCTGTATTGGAAAGTTTCCTGTTGATTCACTAGTGTAGAACAGTGAGCTACCAAGCATGTCCAAAAGTTGTATAAGGTAGTATTGTGGAGGTATTGGGAGGTATTGTGTGCGATGATCTCTCTGAAATTTCTAGAACACAAAGTCTTAGATTTTGTTGTTTAAATTTAGACCGGAAGTAGATGTATTTCTTCTTCAGTTCATGCTGCTACTCCCAACAACTGCGTTATAAGAGTTTTAGTAATGGCAAATAATTGTGCCAGTATAGTTTTCGCTATCAAGCAAGTTGTTAAAATTATGCATCCTTGTGGTGTTACTCGTGTAACAGCACAGACGGCGTTGTGCCGCAAGGCCCATATCCACCCTACTTGCTTCGACTTTGCAATACTGGCTGTGCATTTATACGTCACATTTTTAAACTGCAACTCATATTGACAAATTTATGAAAAATGTTGTTTATGTTCAGAAGCGTTCTCGCCTATTCAGATCCAATGCTTGATTGAGATTTGCTCTACAGAGGAATGCCCACAAACTTATATATTAGTAGTTCCTCTGTGACTTAACATGCTGATAGATTTCCACCTGCTGATGCAGGGCTACCTTTAGGTATTAAACTACGCCAATCTCAAAACCACGTATAAATGTGTAATTGCAAATAAAAAGAGAAATTTATTTGTAACATATAAACAATTTTCAAATTTTAAATCCCAAAAAGCGGTCAGTCTTCTTCCTTCTTTGTTTATCCTGCATTTATACAAATATTGCTGAAAGATCGGAAAGATCGATAAGAAATTGTTAGATGCTATGAATAGTGAATAGTGTATTTGAACGCAGGTGGCTGCTATTTTTACGAGACCGAGACAAAGAGACATAAACATATATGTGGGCAGTTGAGTGATCTACAGCGCTTTTAATTTTACTCACGATCGGTTAGTAAAGTGAACTTTTCTAACCCCCAAATTATTCCTCACCGATCGTGAGTAAAATACATAGTATACAAACCCCGGCGGAAAGATTCACTTCCGTCTCGAAATTAAGTTAAATCTTTTTATGAAATTTTTGGTGGCCTTGAGAAGAACCGATGTTGGAGAAGCACGACATAATATTTACAAAAGATGTTTACTGTCCACCATCAGCAATAATATGGGCGACAAAGTTTATTGTGTACACACGTTAATGTTTGGGATGTTGTCGCGAATGCGTTGTGCTGCAACAAAAATGGGATTGTGGGGATTTTCGTATGCCTAATGGTGAATGGTATGGTAATTGAAAATACCATCTCTGGAAATTGTTGATTCTAGTTCCGTTAAGCCTTGCACGCGTTTGATATGGTACGTATGTTGTAAATTCGTTTTCAATTCATTTGATGCACGGTTGTTTCAGATACATTTACTTGCTGTGCTAGGTTTGTTGTGCTTATACCAACACTTGCTTCTACTATATTTAAAATTTGCTTACATGAAGCACTCTGCGTGATTTTTCAAGGCCGCGACCTTCCTAACGTGGAATTACTGAACCTGTATTCCGAGGCCGACATACAACTCCCACAATCATCGACGTTGAGGGATGATGTCGATTAGGGAAACGTTCTGCGCACAAATTTTTTGCTGCAAGACTATTTTGCTCAGTTTCACCTTAAATTAAAATCATATGGGTATATTTGACATTCGTACACGCTGTTGTAGCAAACAGATGCATCCACAGTAAATGCACACATCTAAACCGCAGCGGTCAATATATTTTCGTTACTTGAAACTAACCATGTATAGTGATATTGATAACTTTATCACAAACGCAGATCTAACTATTGAATATATCTTAACAGTACACTTTGTATAACGTAAATGGGTAAATATGCTGTAAAAGTATTCCTAAACTTGTATGGCTTACAAATATCGTTCTTTTATTTCTGTTTCCGAATATATGTAGATTATCCCTCAAAACGCAGTTGCAGTAACATTCATAAGTCTAATATCTCAATTCACTTTAAATGCAGGTCAGTATATTTTAATCCGTAATGATGAAACGTACCTCAGAATCACGATTCTGATGCATCGCACCTGAATACTTTACACGCATAAGTCATAAGATGTAAACCATAACGATACTCTGATTCCAATTATATATAAGCACATCAAAGTCATCGTCTCATAACGAAACGACGCTTGAAAAAGGAAAAGCAAACCCGAACGGATTCCGCTATATGCATGGGTGAGTACGTTGTATGCACCCACTTACATGTCAGTCGATCGCAGATGTGACCAAAGATTCTAGCAACATTTCCGATTTATCGTGCGAGCATTTGAACTCTGTAAACACGTATTTTTTTTATTTTATACATAATTGTGGGATACACACGATATCCACACGTGTATGATCTTCTATCTACTTCTGCGCGTTCATATTTCGTTTCTATATTTCTTTCCATCTCTTTTCGTTCATCGCAGCTGAATTTGTTTGCTACGGTGCCGCATGTACCCATTAGTACTTGTGCCCCACGCAGTTGTAAAGAGGACCCCACCCGCGCGCCTATCCTAGCCGCACCCGATTTCAGTCCTAAATACACGTTCCCTGATAACCAGAGGCGTACCCTTCAGTTGAAATGCGGTTGTAAATAAGTTCTTGATGTTTACGCGAAAGTTATACATAATGAATTCGTATAGTAAATGCTTTGAATATATGTATGCATACCGTAACGTATACGTGGTCATCAGAGAGAGGATAATGTAATTAACGTCTATCATTACTTTTAGTGTTTTAAAATTTACTAAGAGAATTCGTGCCATTTGAAATGATTCAATTATTATTAGGAACTATGCAATTTATTAATCATTATATAGGTATTTAGCATTTCTAATAGATGTAAAATTTGTCAAATAATAAAAGGTACAGTATGTTTCTGAATTCGCATGATTTGGATATTGTTTTGGTTATGGACTATCCAGCTTGGCTACCTGCTGTCATTTCCATGCTTTAATCGATTATCATTTTTAGAGAGATACATAGCGGTCTCCATAATTTGATGAGACATTCAATCCACACAATTCACTATAATATTGCATAGCATGCTTGTACGATATATTTTGCTTGTATACGCAGTTAGAGCCCTGTTGCTTGCAAAAGGAAGAAGCAATGTTATTGCCAAACCAAGTTACCACACGACAATCTATGAAATGGAATGGGTGGATATTTCATAAACTGACAAAATCACCGACATATTAGCAATGTATGTATGTGATTATTATGAGGGTTTCCGGGTGTTGACAGTGTCATGGTTAGTAAAATATATACAGTACAAATAAAAATAAGATGCACAAGATACTTATACAAAAAAAAATCGATTTTTCGCCACTAATGTAAATGGCTTCTTCAGGAGCAAAGGAGGTATGTGGGGGGTACCAGAAGGTCACGCTAGAGGTGAAAACCTTTTGGTAGGTGAGGGATGTCAGAAGGTCAGTGTAACTCGACGTGTCAACCACGCTAGAGGCGAAAACCTTCTGAAGGTCCTGAAGGATTTTCTGAAGACTCGGGCCGCGGAAGCTTTCGATGTCATTTAATGTATATGACGAGTATTTATATACGAATATTTGACAAAAAATTAAAATAGCCAATCGATGATTTTCTTTCTGTAAAAATGAGTAAGTTTTCGGTTTCATTTTTTATCAATAAGTACATATTAATGAACGACGGACAGTTAGGTGCCAGATTGACTTAACCAGCACCTTAGCAAATAATTACTTCAGTTATGACTTGTAAAATCGAAACGGTAACTGACATGTTGGACGAACCTTACAATATTTCTTCTTCAATACTCTCTAGATATTTCAGTATTTGTGTCATATATGCAACGGCAGATAGTTTGAAAATAACCTATAACAGAACTTTTGGTTGATTAGCGGGCAAATTAGTTCATGGCAAATTGCAGCACAGTCAATCCCATGGTAGCGTCAGGAAGAATTAACCCTTTATAGGATACTGGTCGATATATCAACCTTTGATAAAAATGATGGTTAACACAAAAATGAGGGTGATATTTTCGACCAATTATATATAGTAACATCTCCTGAATGGATTGTGGTCGGTTTTCGCACCGGCTAAGCATTTAGTAGCGATAGGTGCGGGAAGCGGTCGAATAATCAACCAGCATGCATTTAGAGTATAAGTTGTCACATGTGCGACAGGGGAAAGAAATGCGTAGTTGTTGCAAATACAATACACAATATTAACGAAACTTCTTCAGTTTTGCGGCTGAATAAAGATTTTCAAAGGGTTCCAGTAGCATGTCCCTTATCAATCGCCGATTATAATAAAAACATGGGAGGCGTAGATATGTTCGACCAACTCCATGCCTGTTACAATATATCGTGAAATCACGGCGGTGGTCTTTGAAACTATTCTACCATTTTCTAGACTGTGCATAGTCAATTTATATATATTACACAAAGCTACATCGGATAAGATGAATCTAAAACCGAAATATCATATTTCATTCAGAAGCAATATTAGTGAATCAACTTCTAGGCGATTATTCTGGTGATGAAGAAAATCAACGGACGTGCAATCACCGTTGAAAATACTGTCAGACTGTCTAATGTTGGAGATCACTTACCACAATCCACTACCTCTTGCAGATGCGCTGCATGCAGTACAGAAACTGAAGAGATCAAGCGTGGAATGTTCGAAGTGCAAGGTTGCCCTGTGTATTCAATGTTTTGCGCCATTTCACAATAGGTATGTGTAGTAAAGTTGATGAAGCTAGATTGACATTGGTGAAAAAAACGACCGTGCAAAATTCGTAGTATTTATTTTCTTTGTATATCCCAATAAACACACCCTTGGAAAAAAATATGTGTTTCATGATCTGTCCTTATTTGTCCTATAAAGGGAAAAAGATATTGACAGTATTTCAGTGGTGATAGTACGTTGGTTGCAAACCAAATACGAGAGAAATTCTTTCTATTCGTGCAAATCCCAGTTTTGTTTTTTTTTTTTGATTTTTGTTAGATATAACTGACTTAAAAGTCCTGATTCATAAAATTAACGCTAAAGAAGAATCAGAGAAATTTTATATACTTAGACACTATGTTGACATCTTTCGACTGCTGTCGCGTAAGAAAGTTTTAACTTAACCGTTCAGTGAACCGCTAAGTGAAAACTTTTAATAATAATAATAATAATAATAATAATAATAATAATAATAATAATAATAATAATTCATGCCTTAGCATCCCCCAACAGCTTGCGCCAATTACAGGGGGCATCGGCTGGCCATGAGTCATTATTACGCCTGCGGCTGTAGACCGACTTAAGATCTTATCTTTCCGCATTTGCCGTGGAATTTGGGAAACTACAGAAAACCAAATTCAGAAAGAACACATCGGATTCGAACCCGATACCACCAGACTATGAAGCGAGCGCGCTAGGCACTGCGCTACACAGCTGGCTGGCAACTTTTCTACAGAACATATCAAAATCTTGAAACGAAAAGTGTCAAAAGATCTGTGTTGTGAGTAATTGTGTAATTACTTCTATCCCATCACGAGCTTGTGGCCAAACAGACCCAGGACACGTTACTTAAAAATGTGTCTAACAGAGCTAACAATGCTGAATTTGATGACAGTAGCTAAAACAAAACTACCAATCATATCATGAAGTCAATCTATATATCAGAGTATTTTAAGGAACTGCATGGCCCTTACAGCACACTATATTTATCATACTTAGATTAGCAGATTTTGCAAGTTAGAAGCATAAGGCTATATAAGGCTGTATACAATATTTGTAAATAACTTCTTTAATATCCTGATAGTAGCGAAATTATAAAGTGTTATCACTGAGAAACACCCTGTATACCAGATTGCTCACGTCATGTTAAACCAATCAATAGATAACGTCGAAGTCTTACATCTATTCGTATGTTCTAACCCAGTTCAACATTTTAATGTATTGCTTTTGGATGAGTAAGGTATTTATTTTGTTTCTACAAAATCATCCACATTGACCACTATTTGCGTTTGTAGCCAAGCATAAAATTCAACGCCGTAAGTTAATCTAAAATATCAGCTATTGTCATTCATGATTAATACTTCCGTTTTTTTCCCTGAATCATCTTGGAGCATAAAATCTAATAAAAATTGGAATGATTCATTTATCCTCCTTCACAACGACAGCATCCTTAATTCAACTAAGCAGCTACTTTGTAGTCATATGTAGTAGTAGATAAAATGAACAACCATGCAGTTGAATTTGTATAATTCTGTACTGTACTCCATTACATCCTAATTTGCTCAGATAATATCATTGTAAATTACTTGCGAAGTTACTATTTAGTATTTATTGACATTACATGAGGACCGAAATCACTTATTCTGCAGACAGCCGAATTAACGATAAAAGTACAAGAGATTTTCAACAAACAAGAAAGAATAACTGTAGCTTATTATATCCTCCCAACAGGTAAAACGTACTCTAGTCTAACAGAAAATTAGAGAACACAAAGTTTGCAGTTAGTCATAAATGAGAACCAGTATCCTAACCGTACTTAATTACACAAACCTATTACTATTCAAATCCCGGCACCTCCACCAAAATAATCTAAAGCCTTTCAACATTATCTCTTCTTAAATTAAGTAAATGTTCTGCAAGGTCGCCTTGAATTAACCTAAGCAAATATAACTGCAGCAGTGGTGCCATCTTTGTAATTCCTACTGCTTACTGACAAGAAACTTGTTTCAAAGTTGTGTTTTCAGTTGGTATGTTGCAAAGTTTATTATACTTTTATTAGATCTGTACTATATGTTTTTAATTTTGAAAATTGTGGTTAATAACATTAATTATTTTCATTAATATTAAATTTACTATTACAAACATCATTATGGATTTTTTATAGTGGCTATATTTCTTCTCATTCTCACATTCCAATTTTGTGTAATGTTGGTTGTCGCGCATGGGATCGAAGCTAAAATCACGTGCGTGTCCGAATTCAATTTCATCTATATGCATGTCAACGGGCGTGTACGTTGCATTACTGAATTTGTGGTCGCACTTATTATCGAATGAATGACTGAATATCAGTATATGACAGTACGATGAGCACGATACAACTCTTCCACAGGAATGATTCCAAATATGAAAGAGAAGAGGGTTCCGTATTGATGCGCGAGTGCAATGATAAGATAGGGAGGGTTTCTTCATGGAATAATTGGTTGTATTAATATGACTCGAAAGAGAAAAAAATCTGCAGTATATTTTGGTCAATAAATTTATGTTTGAATGACATACTGTCAATAATTTCTCTTGGCAAACTATTATAGACAATATAAATTTGAAAAAAAAAGATCTATGCTAGAAAGCAGTTCTGTGGGGTGGTGAAAGCATTTTGCCGAGAAATCTGGTGGAAGAGCTACAGGCACGTAAAGTTTGTTATTTTATGCTACAATCTCAGGTAGAGGCTTATATGGTAAAAAGTACTGATCCAATAATATAACCTTGTGGAACTCCTTAACTGATAGTAAATGTAGTATCACCAATACAGATAAATTCTTTTGGGTTACGTGAATAACGAGTTATTAAAGAAATGGACGTATTAATGGAAGCAAGATACCAACGTAGAATGGTTAACTGCGTCAAACGCCATGCTGAAATCCAGTAACACAAGACATTATATTAACTCTTATTGCTAGGTTCCAAGACGTCATCTGTAATTTTCAGTAGAGCAGTTTTGCAACTATGACCAGTTCTAAAGCCTAATTGAACAGGTGATAGCCTATAGAATGTAGATAACCATTTATCTGTGAAGCTATAACTCTAATTAAGTGTAGGCTCTTACGATCGTTGTCTTGCAAAAGCTCTAGTCTAACAAACAAATTAGTCTTTAGAGAACTTCTGAAGAAGCTGGCAGCATGGCCAAAACCGGAAAACACAACTTTAATGCTAGAAATCATTCTAGTTTAAATAGGACAGATAACAAACTGATAAGTTTTTGGTCTTCGGAAGAGATTTTACAATAGCACATTTCCAACTCTCATGAAAAATTCTATTTAGAAGTCGTATAAATGTTTTATAGGGCGTAACCATAGGATGACGTGATTGCAATTTCGGGTATTTTATTGTAAAAGGAGCAATAGGTGCAATAGTTCTTTACCTTCTCGACATTAAAATTGCGTTCCGTAGATGCCAAAACTATAGGCCGATTAGTGTATAATAGTTATGGACATATATCTTGATCTGCTTTGCCCATCTCTCTGAGATGCTAGTTTAGAGGGCAATGACTAGTTAGAAGCACGTAAGTATTCTTATTGCTAAACTTCTTTCTTCAGTTAACTTTGGAAAACGCTAAACGCCGGTTCAGCTAAACGTATATTAGTTCCCTGTTTTATCAATTTAGATGCTGGATTTTCTTTAATATTGGAGTGCCTTCGAACTCATATAGGGGATACCGTCTTATTGACTCAGTAACATTGCCTCGACAGATTATTGAGTCAAATATTGAAAGTTACTCCTTTCAGATATACATATGTTTATGAATTTTTAGATGCAATATATGGAGTATAATTCCACCTGAAAATCTTTTGAAGGATTGATCTTCAGACCAGGCATTTTCGGCATTGTTCAACCAGAATTCTTCACGTCTTGGAAAGAGCATTTGGAATGGTCGTTCATGATTCAGGCTGGTAAATAGGTATGTAGGTACCGTCAGTCGTTAATACTTAATAGTACTTTTTTTCTAGTTAGCTCTATGTCATGAAGCCAATTGCAGAGTACTTGAAATTTGAAATAGTTCTGGCAATAATGATGTTATAAAAATTGGAGTTTTCTAAATCAGCAGAAAGTTTCTCATAATTATTTTTAGTGATACCTATAGCGAGGGTGAAGTTTCAGAATCATTAGTGCAAGCAACGAAATCGAGATATACCTTCTGTTCTAGCCTCATGTTTGAGTGGTTAGATGCTGTAATGATTTGTAATAAATCTAGTGCTGCTGATTTTTAGTTTTGTGAAATTTAATCTTATTTTTATCCCTTAAAACCATTACCAATCTTAAATTAAAAGTAATCCAGGAAATAAGTCGTTTTCTAACCACTGTGTAGTTATAGCTATGAAACTAAGACGTACTCTGAAGATTACTGTTTGGAGTAAACAATTTCCAATTAGCTGTAATCTGTTTGTACTCCCAAGATTTTTCTAAAGTCTATTATTTCAAAAATCGTATTTTTTACCGACTCGGGTGCTTATTGTATATAATTACTCTGTTTAACTCAACTACACTGCTTTAGTAGTTATCTTTCGAACTTTCGAACTGGCACAGCTTGCTTAGAGAACTGGCGCACTTTCGATCGATATTCTATGCTTCGTTCAATGTTCGCTCCAAATTCTTTCCTCTTATGTTTAATATACGCCAGCACTTTTTAATACTTTTTACCTCGTAGCTGCGGGTGGGTGCTAGATATACAGGACGTAGCACAATGAGTTTTCCGGAATATAATTATATTTGAGTTTTGAAAACCTATAAGTATATTTTTTTATATTTCCCAGTTTAATAAAACAGAAAATAGATCACAACTCGCTTAATTTAAATAGAATATAGAGTTTTTCTGTGATTATATAATAGTGATGTTGCCGTGGAAATTAGCGGTTGAAGATTTAACCCTAGCAGGACCAAGGGTGGGTTAAAAAATAATCGAAAGATTTTATTATGTCGGAATTGCTTAAAACTTCTTTTCCTAAAAATTGTAAATAATTGTAATAATAGTTGTTGGCATATAATTGGCCTATTACATGCTGTATGAAGAATTTATTTTTATATTCATGTATCTCGTCTTAATTTCATAAAAATGTCACGGTGGACAATAAGTAACCCCACATGTATGTAAGTCAAAGCCTGGAAGAATCTATTGAGCTCACACACCACGAGCTATTCGGCAAGCAACGCCAAATATTTTTCGTCAGCGACCAGCCCTTCGAAAGGAAGGGAATGTTGGTGATATATTGGAGTCGTGCCAATTTTTTTTTTATTACATTCGAATAAAGAAGCTATTCGGCAAAACATACCAAAAATGAGGCCGCAATTTTGGCATTATTTGGAATTTTAATATTGATGAGGGCTAACGATGACACCAACCTGGATTGTCGCCATTTATGGCTGTTATGAGTCGAAATAGGTTCTGAGAACTGATGACAATCGATAAATCCATCAGAGAAAAGATAAAAGAGGCAGAAAAGGTTGCATTGCTACGTGAAACATTTACCGCATGATACATTTTGAAAATATTTTGCACCAGACATGAACATCGTGGTTGACGAAATGTTGTCTTTATTTCGATGTAGATGCCCCTTCAAGGTTTTCATGAAGGAAAACTCCGGCAAGTGTGGTCTTATACGAATTCTTGCCAATTATTCAACTCGTTACGTTCTACGGATGGTAGTCTATGCAAGAGTACACCAGCTTCTCCGAGTGCAAAGGGAATAGTGCAATAGTGTAATTAATTATGGAAAATATTTTAACTGAAGATACTACGTGTCAAATAATAACCATTGACCAAAAACACCGTTTTCGAGATGAAGGTCTTCAAAGTTTCAGAAAAAAAATCGTTTTTCCATCTTCAAGCTAATCTACTTGTACGATGAAAATAAAATTTGGCATGGCGATTTAGTATTATTAGATGCTTCTTATGGTAGAATTTTCCAAAATTAGCAAAATTACAGCAAAGAGAAAAAGGATTCGTTTGTGTTAACATGAATAGAACTTTTTTCTTTTTTGTTTTACAAGCACGAAATTAGCATCACGTAATAGACCAGTTAAAATGCCAAAAATAAGGTCTTCTTGCAGAAACAGAAAAACGAGAAACTTCGGAAGGCTTGCGGCCAAAAATAGTTGAAACAGCAAAAATCCGGTTAGGAGAACACTCAAATTTTACGTCACTGGCGGAATTGTCATTTTAGGACAATTTTTCGATTATTCTTCAATACTTCCTATGTAAACATCATATTCACCCTTTGTAACGAGATGGAAAAAACGATTTTTTTTCTGGAACTTTGAAGACCTTCATCTCGAAAACTGTGCGATTTTGACTAAGGCTATTTTTAGTCAATGGTCATTATTTGACACGTAGTGCCTTCAGTTAAAATATTTCCCATAATTAATGAAGCACCATTATGAGCAAGCATATATTACAAACGAACGACTTTGGTCAGAAATCTACAAAGATACTTTTGCTCTTATCAACCTAGCACTCTGCTGATGCTATAAGCAACAATGAAAACAAAAAAAAAATAAATCAGACATTAATCTATTTTTATAATAAAATTATAGGAGGTGTTGATACTATAGGCCAGCTATTGAGAAGGCATTCCTCAAAGCGGTCGACACGAAGATGGCCACTTTCAATTTTTCTTTACGTTGTTGGTTATTGCAGCCGTTAATACGTATTCCTTATAGATACATCCTAAATTTTTCGCAATGGAATCAAAATAAGGGTATCCATAGTCGTTTATTTTTCAACTTATGATTATAACACCTTCCCAATATAGAAAAGAAAGATGTCATCATGTTCCAAGCTGGCAAAATCCCAAAGAGAAAAAAACCAATAAGGTAGCGAAAACAACCACAATTTCTTCAAAATGTCATAAATATATATGCGGTAAGCACAGCAAAAAGTCTAAATAGAGATATGTACCAGAAGGCCATTGAAAAAACTACCTAAGTGTTAAGCTGAGTCACATCCTATCGGATAGTCAGGCGGTCCTAAACACACTAGCATCTTATCAGATAACCTGAAAGCTAGCTTGGAATTGCCTGAAAACCCTAACAACCCTGGAAAAATATAATTATGCTGTTGGTGTCGGGGCATAGGGGTATACCAGGCAATGAATTAGCAAATAAGCTGTCAGGGAAAGACTCTGCAACACTATTCACTGGACCAGAACTGGGGCTGGCAATAACTAAGAGTGCAATATGTCGTGCAGTAACTGAGTGGTTTACAGAAGCACATCAGGTGCACTGAAACAACGTTGAACGGCAAGCGGATGATGGGGCAGCCATCCCAACATCTAGCAGTAGATGTGCTGGCTCGTAACCGAGTACAGCTTTGAACACTGACGAGTCTGCTAAAAGAACACGGCTGTCTAAGAGAATACCTGTATAGAATTGGCGTCTTTAAGGACGAAGCTATTTGCTAGGCAATAAGAAGGAGAGACAGCCTTCCACGTTGTATTTAAGAGCGCTGCATTGAAACAACGGAGACTGTCATTGCTGCAACCAACTAACCAACTAACATGTTTACAGGAAAGATATTAAGGCTGTGTTAAGTGAGCGGTTTAACCGCCGTTAATCGTTCAGTAAAAAGTTTGACCAACGCTGTGACCGATCAGCTAATTGGTAATAGTGGTCACATTTGAAATGTGCCTAATGCGGCCAGAAAGCGTTGAGTCAACGAGTCGAACAAAGACGTCAATTTCATATATACTACTGTCATCATCAGACGAAACTACCACCTCAACTACTGTTAAAAATTCTTTATTAACAGATATTTTGCATTAATGAATCGAAAAAACACAAAACAAATCCAAATTACAATCATATTATGGTTATAGCGATTATAGATTATGTTTAATGTAAGCCGTTCCTCAATCATCATATAAACTACATTCAATGAGGAACTTTTTTAAAACTTTAGTAGTCAGGTTGTTGACTTGACACAGCCTTACTATTAAACGTAAAAAAAGTGAAGTTTGTTTATGTAAAGAAATTCACTAGGTACGGAATAATACAATATGCCATAAGCCGCAGTGTTCAATCCAATTCAATAGTCTTCTACGTACATCAGCTACAATAATTGTAGTAAATTCTACCTGCTCTGTTTAAGGATTTTTGACGTATTATGTTGCTTTACAAAACATATGTATTTTCACTCAATAATCTCATAAAACGATTAAAACCTTACAAGTGAACCGGAAAAGGAATGAAAGAAACCAAATACTTTAAAAATCAGTTTTCGGGTATTTACGTTTACGACAAGCGTGAATCAATATATCATTCGTGCGAGTTCTATCGAAACAAACACTGGCCGCCCCCTGTCCAAAAGTTTTGTCATCTTCGAAATTATGCCAGTCAGTACAGCGCTAGTAAATCAGACTAATAGGGAAACTATTTTAAATCTATCGAAGCTTCCAATATGTTCCCACTAATTGCGAAAGCCAGGCGCAGCGAGGCCTCTAGGGGTGTAGGACGGTCGAAGCCGCATTCATCCTGCAGGGGTGGTCCCCAAACAACCCTTTGTCCTCAAGAAACCCCTGTTTCCTCCGAATCCCTTCTCGTCAGACGGTTGGGACTGTCGCTCGCTATTATATCGCATGGTCAGTGGCGTAGTAATTATCGAATTCACCCTCGCCTCAGTAACACGCGATTCATCGTCGACAGTGGAGGGGCTGAGACGGGGGAGGTATACGGTTGGAACTACGTAGTATTTGCCTGCGAAAAACTTTTTTTTGTTTAGAAAATTGCTTCACTGCTTGCGGTCGAGAGGGAGATATTTGATTTAAATTGAAACGTACTGTTCCTACAATTATTACAAAACTTTACCGAATAAATCATTTAGGACGTGGAGTTCGCACTTTTTCCAAGAAGTCTAGCACACTCTCCTTTACCATAGTATAAGTATACACACAAATATGTAAGTACATATATACAGCTACCTATACCGCTAATTATAAAATTTTATAAACAAGAGAAGTAGTTTCTGATTTGGTTCAAATATTTCCTGCTATCCACATGTCCAATAATTTAGACCACCGAATCTTTTCAATCGAATGATGCACCGCCACATTTTATTCTAGTTGTGGATGATTTCTTAAACATAATTACATTTAACCGGTTACCAGCGTCCAATAATTACGAAACCCAGTGATCATAATGTGCCTATTATGTCCACTTTGCGGTCTAATTTCGTGCTATAGTAGTTGAGGCAGCTTACAAAAATGTCCGATCTAGATCATTATTTATATGAAATTGATAATAAGAAAACAAGCTAATACTGGTACCAAGAAGAGTTACAAAATTTTTTGATGATATCCCTGAAGACTCGTTTCTCCAAACAAACACCAAGATCTGCGTAAAGGAAATCAGTACTGGGATCTACGGTAAACTGCAGAGAGTGATGCGGCGAAGAAAAATAGTTGAAAGCAAGTTCTAAATCAGAGAGCATGGTCCGATTAGTTTGGTAGAGTAAACTTTGTACACTAATGTATATAAAACTGAAACCCATATACTCGTAGAACATCGGCACTAACCCTTAGCATGGTGCATAAGGAATACCTACTATTATAACCGATACCTCATGGATCTGGGTAAATTCTATGTAGGCTACAGGGTAGCGATGGCCAGAAAGCTCGATAGACTTCACTGTTTGACGCAGTGTCCACAATTTTAGATTTTGCAAGATATAGAATTTGATTCCATCAGCAGTAATCTTTTCGGCTTGCAGGCGAGAATGTACGATGCCTGTATATGAAACTATATCAAAGACAATATTGTAATCTAGGAGGAGAGACAAGATTTCGGCTTAGATTAGTTCCATTGCCTTATTTAGTTAATTAGCAGAACGTAGACAGTCACAGCTACTCTGCAAATCTATGAAGCATGTTGAAGGAATAGGAGTTGGGATACCTACTGCAAAAAATCTGGCCGAAAATTTACAACCATCTGAGCAATCAAAGACACTAATGTAGCCTACTTTTTGCTAATAAACAACGCCAGCAAGCAAACATACCTCAGCTGCCATTTAAAAGTTGTTATAATAGAGTCTCTTTTCGACTGTTTAGTCCTAGATGCATTCATCCAAGTTCAGAAACCTAATTACGATACAAGGTGAACTTTTCTTGCCGAGAAAATAAGGCAAGAATACTTTATTCTGTTTTTTAGATTCATTATCGTGTCCAATTTCTGAGACACGTGATGTCCGTAAGAATAATTTTTTTGTCAATGATTACGCCGAAGTTTCCGGTTTGTAATAGTATTCATACATATTATGGCCTCCGGTTTGTAGAAATCATTTAAAAGACATTCCACCATTCGGTATCATTAAACACCACGTTAAGAGATAATTAGATCATATTGCACGAGAATCTCTCTGTTAAAAACAGTCCAGACGGACGACAATTAATTAAGGCAAAAGCAATGTTACAATTACGTGTATATAAACATGTGAAGTATAAAAATAATACTTCCTGCCCGATTAATAATAATATTTATAATTAGTATAGTAATCGTAATTATGCGAATATAATCTAATAGCAAGTTTGAGACAAAAAGGCTAAGGTTATATCTATGAATAAACGAAAATTCCAATGTAAGTTCGCGTAAATAATCTGAGACCGGTTAATTGGCGTTGTGCAACTTCATTTCCAACGAAACGGATGGCACTTGTTGCTTTTCGACGGAAAGCGTAATAAATTTTAAGTATGTTAATGAGAATAAAAGTTGGAAAACTTCGAATCCTCAACTTTCTTTTTCAAATGCAGATGACACATAACGAGATATTTGTGTTTCACGCTATAAATACGTTCGAAGCTCAAAAATTGCTTAATTACTCTTATAAGACTACAAGTTGTTTTTCTTATTTTATACTAGATTTGTAAACTGTGAAGATAGTTGTCCTATGTAGATGTCAATTGACAGAAATGTTTTAAAACTATTTTGCAATGACTAAGTATTTAAAAGCCTTCAAAATGAATATTAAAATATATGACGTATTAACTGACGAAAACAAACATCAAATAGCTGTATAATTAGGAGGAAATAAAAAATAGGAGAATGAGGAAAATTCAACACAATGTGTTGCTCTTATTTCTACAAAACCATTAACGAGTAACGTAACCACCTGAAAGCAGTAGCATGTTCAATTTGCTATATTTATTTAATGAGTGTCGTTTAGAATTCCTTCGTTAAATGTAGACGCCTTAGATAAAACCACTTTGGTAGCTGAATTTATTTTATAGAGTTAACAATGTCTGCGACAAAAAGTGGAGAGGTGTAGCATTATAGCTGTCAATCCAACATGTATTGGTTTAACAGAATATGGTACAGAGCTCGACTTTGATTCTCTTATTATACATATAACCATTTTTCAAATGCCCATATGTGGTAAATCTCTTTCCGGTAGACCTGTTACTAGGTTACCTGGTTCCAGCAATGACAGTCTCCTTTGTTTCAATCAGCGTATTCAAATATAATATGGTAGGCTGTCTCCCTCTCCTTATTGCATAGACTGCAAATAGGTTCGTCTTTAGAGATGCCAATTCTATGCAAGTATTTCCTTAGACAGCCGTGTCCTGCTAACAGACTGGTCACTGTTCTAAGCTGTACTCGGTTAAGAGCCAGTACATCTGCTGCTAAAGGCTGAGATGGCCGCCACATCATACGGATGTGGTGTGTTTTTGTAGTTGACTCAGCTAATGCACCACATATTGCAGTCTCGGTTATCGCTCGACCCAATTCTAGTCTAGTGACTATTGTTGCAGAACCTTTTCTTATCAGCTTGGTTGCTAATTCCACCACCGACCCAAACCCACACCAAACTAAATTTCTTTTCCCAAGCGGTCTCAAGCTAGTTTTGAGGTTATCTGATACGGAGCTTATGTTTCTAGGGCTGCCTGAGTATCCGATGGGATATGAGTTAGCTTACCCTTACGTTGGTTCCCCAATGCCTTTGGGGCACATGTCTCAATTGCTAGTATTCCCGTTTGATGTAGGGTGGTATCTTGCCTCAATATCATATATTGTTTATGGTTCAAGGTTTCACCACATCTACCTGCTCCAAACCTGTCGTTCTTCGTGACCCATCTGCGTACCAGTTCTGAGTTTGGATTCCAACTTTCTGATTTACACTCCAGTTATCTCAATCTAGGGCAACCTGGAATGATTTATCAATCATTTTTTAATTTCACATGCTTCCAGTCAGACCTGGTACAATTACTCACTGAAAGTAATTGAAATCACAAATACCAAATACTGGTCAATTTCCAAATGATTTCAAATATCGATTACTTTCTGAACCATAATTATGAATTAGATTACCAAATATCCATTACCAATTACCAAATACTTTGACAAATCACGATTTTAAATCATTTAACAGATAATTAAAATACTTAATAGTAATTCAAATACTAAAAAGTAATTCAAATCCTCAAAAGTAATTTAATTACTCAAATGTAATTCAATTATCGCACTAATTCAATTACTCAAAAGTATTTAAATTACTGTAAAGTAAGTAATTCAAATATTGACAGTTAGACATGAAGATAATCTTTATATTTGGATTAGTATATTTGTTGTAATTTGATAACCTTACGGCATTTAATGGTAGAGCTAATTCCTTTGATATTTACGTCTCCAAAACCACATGGATGATGTTTGAAGTGGTTACCGTTTTTTGTTTCTCTCCCAAGAGAAAAAAAAAGTTTGTTTGCCCTTGATTTACAGGAGACCTATCCAGAAGGAATAGTCTTTATCATTGTGTCGGAATAAAGTTATCAATGAAAATGAGTTTAGATTAGGTCGTTATTGTGCAAATTATTTTAAAATATCAGTATACATTCACTGCTAAGTTTATCTGATAGTTAAATATTTATAAATAGATGTACCGGCTAAATGCGGTAGTCTCTGCTATTAGGTAATAAAATGTTAAACACACAAATAATTATTAAATATTGAGTTTATTATAAACAAAAGTGAAATACAAAAACAAAAGTAATAATTACGGAATACAAAAGTATATCCCGATAGGTTTAATTCAATTACCTAAGAATAATTCGATTACTAAAAATGAATTAAATTATGAAAAAATAATTGAAATACTGTAAACAGTATTTAGATCCTGAGATAGCGTTAAAAACAAATCATAATTACAATTACTTTTCGAAAGTATTTGCAATCACAAATCACAATTAACATAATACAAAGTGATTTAAAATAAAGCAATTCGATTAACCAAAGTATTTAAATCGTAATCGAATTAGTAGGTATTTGAAATACTACCCAGGTCTGCTTCCAGTTGTAAAGCCCTTTAACTGCACAGTTTGGATGTTTCATCCTCTTCCCTTCAGAATCGACATTGGGCTTTCTTCACTATTCCAAGCCTACTTACTTAGACGTCCATTTGGTTTGCAATAGCCTGATAAGAGTCGTGTATAGATACGAATATTGTTGTTGCTGAAGTTGATGCATTGGGAAAGCCTCTTTTGGTCATATTATATGTTGCTAGAAAAGTTTTAGCTTCTTTCATGCCATGGTGATTCTCCCAGTAGTTGGATTTTCTCTGTCCTACTTCACTTTTGAGCTTCTCCAGTATTATACTGGTACTTATTCCGCAAAAGAGTTCTGGCCCCACAAAAGGTATTCTGCCCGCCTAGTTACCGAGATTATCTGTTATTTCGTTTCCTGTAGCTGCTGCGTGTTCCGGAGCCATTCCCAAGCTTTCAAAATATTTGGTTCTAAACCCATATAACTTTATTCCAGTTTCCATTTAATGCGATTGTTAGTTTTGAAATGGTGTCTATCCCATTCACTCTTGGTACCGAACAATCCTTGCTCGTTATCTTGTTTACCCCTACGTATTAAGGTGGTGTACTTTTCTTCATTCCATTATAGGTTATGAAGCATTATCTTGGATATTTCTAGCCAAATATCGCTTATTGTGGACTAGACTGATGAATTTATTTTAACATGTATCCTCTTCACACCCACGGAAAACTAAAAAGTCATGTATTATTCAAAAATTTGCTTGCTTTATGGTTGTTCACCATCTTCTATTTCATGACATTCTATGTCTTTTTCCTTTTGGTTTTCTAATACCAGTGGTTTCGCAACAAAAAAATTGAAGTCAAGGTAGTCCATTATTTCTTTTCTAGATAAGTCGGAAACTTTCCCTATACTCAACCCATCCTGCTGCTACAAGAAAAGCAATATGATGGAAGATGAAGAAGAATATTTACCAATTACTCGGTCTGAAAGGTCTACTCCACCCATAAATGAATTGTAATTTTTAACAATGGTTGGTTGCTTGATGTTGATATACTACTGGTCCTAACTTCGGCATCTTTTTTCTTTTGTTCATTGTTAGACCAGGTATCTTTAGGGGGTCTGTTAGTCACTATTGCTCTAGCTAGGAAGATTTTTCTGGCGGTGTTAACAATACTGATTTTACTGGTGAGCCTTCACCCTCGTAAAAATCCAGTGGATTCCAGTGGGTATAGCCATAACGAAGCTTTTTAGCCTTATTGGGTTTGGCTTACCATCTACAAACTGCCTCATTAAGACTTGGCCAGCAAAGGGTATTATCTGTTCGTCAATTGAAACCACAGCAAACGTCCGTTTTGTACTCTTTAGATAAGGCTTCGGAGAACTCTTTTCTTCTGCGGAAACCATATTACCATCTGCACAGTGATGTTATCCGACACAATATGCACTCTAGTGCTTTGACCGCAAAACATTCGAAGGCGTCGTAATGCATAGATTAAAGAGAGAGAAAGAGAAAAATATTATTTTTCACGAGTATCATATTTGATACCCTGGGTCTGAAGAGGTTATTATTAATTATATTAACGGCCAACTAGGTTGCTTAATTTTTCTGTCTTAAGCGAATTTTATTGCTTCTCTGTATTCTCTTAAAAGTAAGTTAGCGTTTTTGTTTCAAAAATATTTACTAGTGGTAGCACAAATTCGACTGTGTATAGAATACTCGCTTATTGACATATACACACCAAGTGAATTTCAGCTAACGACCCCTTTATATGTAGGTACTGCGTAATGACTACAGGGACTACCTTGATCATCTCTGTATCTGCTCCCTGTAGACAGTTATCACCATTGCGCATGTAAATCGATAGGTAATTGTTTGTACCTACGGTGGTGCGACGTTCTCGAATGGATATGCATGTATCTGTAGCAGTAAATAGAGAGCTCGAGATAATTCCTAATAAGAATATATTTTACTCATAGTGGGTTGTAACAGAATGTTAATTTCAAATGTTATAAACTCATAATACTTTTGACAGTAGATACCTCCAATTCAAAATTTGATTGTTTTGTTGATAGTAACAAAATTATTAGTACTAACAATTCTTCGATTGCCTTAGGAATCAATAATACAATTGTGTGGTATTAAAATTTTATCCAATGGTGTACACCTTTTCACAACTTCAATTATGTATTTCTTTTCAACGTTAGTTTTCCACGCAAAGCTCATTGTTAAGCAAACTTCAACAAAGAGCCTTTTTGAACATATACTTTGTGCTATACTACAAATTCAAAATACATTCCTTTCATATTAAATCCACACATATTCACGGTACTACCATACCTATATTCCGGTAGATTATTGTTCAACGTGAAATGTATTGTTTCATTCCTAACGCACATCCAAAAACTCGCCGCTCGCTCCGTCCCTGGCTTTGTCGGTTGAAGGGACTCCAACAGTATATACGCTCCACAGCAGGCAACAAAGATATGTGGGTGGTAGAAATCCGGTAGGGGTAGGAGAGACACGCAAACAGAACACCCCCGCACATGACATGTGAGACACTACGGGGGAATGGCAATGAAAGGTTGCTTGAGCGAAAACCGACGGCAGCACAAAAAATATAAGGCTTCCGCAGTCGCAAAACGTCAAAAGACCTCTTTTCTTTTTTTTCCCTATAAGTGATGGGAATTATACGTAATCTAGTGCGGTCGATGCGCACAACGAATCATTGTGTGGATGCCAACTAGGCTATTTCTACAATATAAAAGTTTACAAATAAAAAGAGAGCTTCGTTCGAATTAATGAAGAAGTACGCAATTTCATTTCTACGCAGCTACGAATCGTAAAATTGAAGAGCGATTTCTTTTGTTTCGTTTTCAGAATTGTTTGAAATAGTTTCGTATATGTTAAGTTATTCACTTAGGAATAAACTTTGATATAATTATCTCCCCACTGACACTTTTACTTATACATAATTCCGCTTACAATCTATAAAGTACAGACGACACTTCCTGCGGCTTAACAATAATATCTCGTAAATGCATCTCTCTGTTCTTTCGGCCGCTTTGAGAATGCGATGTTTTATGAATATTATGAGCTAGTAGAATGCACTGCAATTATATAATAGTACTGTACTAATATGTATAGTCCATATAGGTATTTATAGAACCGTTTCTCTCGGTAATTTGCCTTTATATCAAATTTTGAAATATATGTATGCATACAGTGTACAAGATCAATTCCACCAAGTTAGTAACGGAAAATTTAGTTTGGTAAGCCTGTAGCTAATATTGCCAACCTTGACTGGGTAACTTCATTCCTATTATGTTAGTTGTCAAAAAATGAATGGAGGTTATGTTAGCATAGTTTTTCTTTACAACCTGTATAACTAAATTTCATGTTTGAGTAGCTTACTGCTTGTATCTTTGATGGTTAACTTGAAGATGCTTTGTATATATGAAATATATGTATATAAGAAACCAGTCTAAAGGAGTAGATATGGTAGCTGGGCTCTGCGCGATCGTTGCCAAGAAAGGGACGGAGATTTCAACAAACAAAGACAAGGGCGAGTATCTAATTAATTGCTTCTCTTCGTCGATGTACTACTATTACCTTTTAGATAAAAACATAATAACATAATGACATAAAAAGTACATAGGGATCACAATATCCCAATCAGGTTGATAGAACACGAGTTAATTTCTAAGTAATGAGCAATTGCAATAACAAATACGAAGCTAAGACTTCATTTATTTAGCTCAAGAAGACGTAATCAGTAGTCAGATGAGATATAATGTAAGATGGAATGAGCGGAAAGACTAGTGACCATCTGGTTACCACACACATTTACACTAGAAGAAATATTTGTTCGTGAATTACTAGTCCAATTGATGCAACAGATCATGAATTTAGATCAAATATGTTTAAAATTTTTTGTATCCGGCGACCAAATAAGAATGGAGCTCCACCATATGGGGGAAAAATATTACTTACTAAAGTGGTAATGAGAGCGATTTGAAAATTGTTTAGGGAATTATAAGATGACTACTAGATGGCTTAACTAAATATCAAAGATTTAAATTTTTATTTTATGCAATACCTATAATGAGGGTTTCCGGGTGTTGACCGTGTCATGATTAGTAAAAT